>CAUYMX010089709.1:0-17677 GCA_963573855.1 Lepilemur septentrionalis | reverse complement strand
AGGTGAAAACACAAATATTCTTAATGGCATCTAGAATAGTGAATCCTTTCCAGAACATTTCAATTTACTTTGCCCCAGTTTATCAGAGAAATCACTATCTACAGCAGCTGTAGCCTTGTAAAATGTAGTTCTTAAATAATACGACTTGAAAGTCAAAATTACTCCTTAATCCATAAGCTACAGAATAAATGTTATGTTAGCAGGCATGAAAACATTTATCTCCTTGTACATCTCCATCAGAGCTTTTGGGTGACCAGATGCCTTGTCAATGACCAGTAATATTTTGAAAGGAATCCTTTTTTTCAAGCAGGAGGTCTCAACAGTGGGCTTAAAAAATTCAGTGAAACCATGCTGTAAACAGATGTATGGTCATCCAGGCTTTGTTGTTCTATTGATAGAGGACAAGCAGAGTAGCGTTAGCATAATTCTTAAGGACCCTAGAATTTCCAGAATGTTCAATGAACATTGGCTTCAGTTTGAAGTCACCAGCTGCATTAGCCCCTAACGAGAGTCAGTGTATCCTTGGAAGCTTTGAAGCCAGGCATTGACTTCTCCTTTCTAGCTATGAAAGTCCTAGATGAAATCTTCTTCCAATAGAAAGCTGTTTCATCTCCATGGGAAATCTGTCTGTTATTTAGTATAGCACCTTCATCAGTGATCTTATCTACATCTTCGGGAGGCCTTGCTGCAGCTTCTCCATCAGCACTTGCTGCTTCACCTTGTACTTTTATGTTGTGATGATGGCTTCTTTCCTTAAACCTCATGAACCAACCTCTGCTAGCTTCCAACTTTTCTTCTGCAGCTTCCTCACCTCTCTCAGCCTTCACAGAATTGAAAAGAGCTAGGGCCTTGCTCTGGGTTATGTTTTGGCTTAAGGGAATGGTAGGACTGGCTTGATCTTCTATCCAGACCACACAAACTTTCTCCATATCAGCAAGAAGGCTGTTTTGTTTTCATTTTTTCAGTGTTCACTGGAGTAGTACTTTTAATTTCCTTCAAGAACTTTTCCTCTGCATTCCCAACAGCCCATTCCTTTGTGTTCAGCACAAGAGGCCTAGCTTTTGGCTTCTCTTGTCTTTTGACATCCCTTCCTCAGTAAGCTTAGTCATTTCTAGCTTTTGATTTCAAGTGAGAGACATGCAACTCTTCCTTTCACTTGAACACCTAAGAGGCCATTTGTGGGGTTATTAATTGGCCTAATAGCAATATATTTTTTTTTTTATCTCAGGGAATAGGAAGGCCCAAAGAAAAGGAGAGAGTGAGGAATGGTCTGTTGGTGGAGCAGTTAGAACATACATTTATCATTTGCTGTTTTATATAGGTGTGGTTCATGGTGCCCCAAAACAATAATAGTAACATCAAAGATCACTGACCACAGATCACCATAACAGGTGTGATAATAATGGAAAATTTTGAAATATTGTGAGAATTACCAACATGTAACACAGAGACACAAAGAGAGCACATGCTGTTGGGAAGATGGTGCCGATAGCCTTGCTGGATGCAGGGTTGCCACAGACCTTCAAAAGATCTTGTAAGAAGTAGATTATCTGGGAAGTGCAATAAAACAAGGTATGCCTGTACTAAAATGTGGAGTTTGACACTTATGATAAATTCATTCAACAGATGATTTTGCAGTTCCCAAAATGTGCAGTGTTAGACACTTACTATATATTTTCTTTATTGTGTAATTATTAACATATTTCTGCCTAGGTATTATATGTCAATAAATATTACCTGGCTGACTCCAATGGCTCTCTAAGAAATCAGACTGGGATTTGATGATACTGGCACAAAGCACATATGTAGTTTCACTAATACAGCCAACTTTCTGTTATTTACTTATGAATTATTCAGACCTTCTTTTAGTATTAGCTAAAATTATTGGATTATATGTGGCTCTGTTCATGATTGTTCCCTGTATTATTTCATGTAGGAGTTTGTGTGTTTCTATTAGTTTTACTTTGTCAATATATTTGTTCACTCCGTGAAGGCAGCACACACTTTTTAGTGTTTCTTTGGTGTTAACCCCACATTTACTAGCACAGAGCTAAGCAGATGGTGGGTCACTCAATACACTTTTTTTAAAATCAAATTATTTGTTATATGTACTCACTTTTTTTTTTTTTTTGAGACAGGGTCTTGCTCTGTGGCCCAGGGTAGTGGCATCATCGTAGCTCACAGCAACCTCAGACTCTTGGGCTAAAGCAATCTGCTACGTTAGCCTTCAGAGTAGCTGGGACTACAAGCGTGCATCACCACACTTGGCTAATTTTTAAATTTTTTGTAGAGATAGGGTCTTGTTGTGTTGTTCAGGCTTGTCACAAACTACTGGGCCCAGGTGATCCTCCCACCTTGGCCTCCCCAGGTGCTGGAATTACAGACATGAGCCACTGTACCTGGCCTGTACTCACATTTTTGTCTGTATGGATTCAACTTTCGAGATCATACTCCATTATATTTAGTTCGTTTCCAATTTGTATTACTTATCATTGCCTTTTTTTTCCCCCACTGTGATAAGGCCAGAAAGGAGGGAAGTTTGATGGAGGTCTTTGTCCTTGCAGCACGTGAATCTCTAAATGAATCACAACAAATTAAACAATATAGAAGAAGGAATCCCTTAGTACTCCCCAGCCACTCACATCCCATTTTTAGAACTCCGAACAGCATTTCTCTTTTATAGACACAAAGAAATACCACAGCAGACATTTTCCACTTCCCCGGTGGCTGACCTTTAGGGAGCAGCAGATCAGACATGTTCTGTTCCGTTCCATTGATCGTACCGTTCCTAACTCCCACCGCTGTGATCCAGGCATGCTATGCGCTATGGTTGCTTCAAGCATGCAGCAAAACATGCAAAATGTTATGATTTGTTGCCATGCTGACAGTGTCAACTTAACTACAGTTGACAAACAGGTTTTAAATAGAACATGTCAGTTCATTATAGTATTTTCCATCTGTGTTTTTTTTTTCTCTCTTTCCCACACTTAACACCGAACATTTGAAGAATGTTGCCACAAAGGTTTAGTTTACACTTCTAGTCACTTACATTAATGACTTGCTAAAAATTATATTTTGAAAGTGAGCAAAACAATAAACAGTGATTTTTTTTTCTTTTTCTTTTTTTTTTTATGAAGGAGACCCTTCTCTTACTCGAGAAGTCAGTTCTCATAACCATTTTTGTTGTTTAGTTTTCATTGCTTGGCTATCTTCTTCCTCCTTTTGCTTTCTTCAGTTTCTGTCTTGATATTGTCACTGAAACTATCTCTTCCCTCCCACTCTGAGCAAAATGCCTATTGCTCAGAGGTAGAGGCTTGCCGCATGAGGTACAGGCCAGCGCAAACTGTGCCCTGACGCTGTGATGTCTAGAATATTGACCATCATAGCCGCTAACCTCGCAGCCTTTGACATTTTGCTGATAGTGCAAGCTGCATTTATATTCCCATACCCTGCTCAGATGTATCCCTTCCCCTCCTCCTGCTACTTACTGAAGAGAGAGACTGACATTGCTCATTACTAACTTTTAATGCCAAAACCACATTAAGTGCCTTAATTGTGTTTTAAATGATGCCTTGGGTCTGTGCGCGCTTGTAATGAAAATACACAGTAACAATGTAAATCTTAAAAGTCTGTTCCTGTGATGGTTCAATCTTGCTAGCTTTTGTGTCACTACCGATTTTTAAATTCTAAAGAAATTTGATTTTTTTTTTTTTAAAGTCTTGTTAATACTCTACTTTTCATTCTGGGCACTGAGGGTATTCCTTGCTGTTTTCGTAGTTTTAGGCTTTGGCTGCAAATGTTTGGACATCAGCTCAGAACATCATCTCGGAGGGAACATTTTGCAAGTGTTATCTTCTTGTTCACAGGAATCCGAGGTGGACCTAGTGGAGAATTGTTTAGTGATAGAAACTGAAATAGCAATAAAAAGAGGGATGGCCAAATTATGTAAAATCAGAGTGCATGAATAATTCAGTGCTCGCTTGAGTGCGATTTTTATTTTTATTGTTAAATAATACTAGCATTTCCATGAACTAATAACACGGAGACTAACCAACTGGTGAGCTTTTTGTTGAGGGTTTTGGGCGTCCAGGAGGAGGAAGGAAGAAAGGAAACGAGGGCCAAGTAGTCATCTTTTTAAAATGGAGTGTGCTCAGTAAAACATTGATACAAGCATCTGTTTTATAATTCCTTAACTATGTTGAAGATAAGTAAATTAAGCCATAGAGAAATTCATCAGTACTTCTTTGTTTTTAGATCATCTGGAATGACCGTAATGTTTTATGAACTCCTTCTCTATTGAACCTTAGAATTTGAATCTAGTACTTTATATATACTTTTTATCATATGTTCTAAAATAAGCCCTGTGTGTATGTTCCTGTGTTCATAGAAATAAAATGTATAGGGATATATTTTACTATGACTCATAAGATATAACTTAGATATAGAGTTACTGTGGAATAGAACGAAGGCCTTAGCAAAGAACAAAATAAGTTCTTTGGATTAAAATAAAATCCAAAGTGAAAGTATTCTTATCTAAACAGAGAAAAATCTTGACTACAATTAACTATACCATCATGGATATTTTAAACAGGTTAGGAGAGGAATGGAAAATGAACAAATGATGTCAAATTATTGAAAAAATCCTAAACATTGGAGAGAAGAAAATAAGATATTATGAAAAAGAAGCTCTCAGAGGAATATTATGGGGTGTTAGGAACTTTTAGCTGGTATAATAAATGGACAAACACTGCTTTTAATGGCCTTGCTTAATCAAATGAAATTGTAATTAGCTCAGGAAGAACCACATTAAGTAAGAGATCAAGAAATAAAAGCAAGAGGCATGGTGGAAAACAAGTACATGATACCCAAAATGATGGTGGAATAATTCAGGATTGCAGAAAAATGTAAGTTAATAGGATTTTGAAACCATAACTGTACTCTTTTTTATACTCTTTATTCTTTGAGAGAGGGTGCGAAAGTTTTTATCAACCAATAATGGGAAATGTTTTGGTCTGAATCTAGACTAGAAAACATCAGGAGAGTCAGGGCAAAGCTTAGGCAGGGGTTTTGTGGGACTTTGGGAGGTCCCTTAGAATGCAATTTTGGGCTGGGCACAGTGACTTATGCCTGCAATCCTAGCACTGTAAGAGGCCAAGGCGGGAGGATCATTTGAGGATAGGAGTTCAAGACCAGCCTGGGCAACGCAGCCAGATCCCACCTCTACAAAACATTTTAAAAATTAGCTGGGTGTGGTGGTGCATGCCTATAGTCCCAGCTAATGGAGAGGTGGAAGCAGGAGAATCACTTGAGTCCAGGAGTTCGAGATTGGAGTGAACTGTGATCATATCACTCAGGACTCCAGCCTGGGTGACAGAGGGAGACCTTTTCTTTTTAAAAAAAAAAATGCAGTTTTGTCTCCCGAGATAATACCACAGTACTGTTGAGATCGTATGAAGGGATATAGGAGGACTTGAATCCGATTAGAAATTTGTAACCAGTTGAGGAGGGAGAAGATTAGCTGAAGTCGGGAAGCTGAGAGTACATAAACAACTAGTCTTTCAGGATGAGAAGACAGGTTCATGGATGCACAACAGACACTAAAGGTAGGATGGGGGGATGCGATTTCCTGTGAGGTCAAATAATTTAAGCTATTTTTTATTTTAATTAAAGATTAACGATGAAGAAATTGGGCCTATAAAAGACAATTTCTGAAGGAGCTCAATGCTGTAAGGCAGATTGTGCCGTTGCTCAGCACATTAATATTAGTAATTATGCAGCTAATAAAGTGGCATAGCTTTCACAGACATCCTCATCTGTGTGGTAGTTGTACTTAGCCCCATTCCTCAGCCACTCTGTAGAGGGTCACTTTTGGTAAATGTATTTTTCTAAGGTAATAGAGGTTGGGGTCATTCATACTGTAATTGAGACACGTGAACAGGCAAACCAAAGAAATAAGTTCTAAATTCTCCGCCAGAAGATATATGAGAATCACCTCAGAAGCATTTTCAAACTCCAAGGCCCATCCCCCCAACCCTCTCAAACCCCGGCTGCCCGGGAGGTTCTCACATTCCCCCTAATGATTCTTAAGAGGAATATAAGGTTCGAGTTATTTCATTCCTTCTTTATTTTATCTTTCTAAGAACTATATATGAGATTATTTATAATGAACAGAGGGCATCCAAGTAGGATTTTTCTTTTATGAGAAGAAGAAATATAGAAGGAGAAACTATTTCCCCAAATTTCTCATTGATTCGAAAGATTGAATACCTGTTAAAACTGACAAGGGTTATTTTTTATTTTCAACCACACATTTCCTGTCACCTTCTCTGGCATGCTTGTTTTATTTATTTGTGAGGTGGAAAATGATTACTGGAGAGCTGTTTTTGTCTAGATCCCGTAATTCAGAAAAAGGAATAAAATGGAGATCTCAAACTCACATTGGGCTGTCGTTAGTGAGGATCATTAGCCCTGTTCCGAACGACTGACAAAATGTTACAACATTCTTGAGAGCAGAACTTGTATTCTTTTAAATAAAGAACTAGTTAATTAGAGTCTCTTTCTAATGAAAATGACCTAATTCTGCTGCTAAGTGCTAACTTTTAAAAAAAAGAAAGCTAAAAGATAGTTTAGTTTACAAAAATGCATATTGATTCACATAAATCAATAAGTTAGAACATGATTGAGGCCTGAATTCCTCTGGAGTTTCTAAAATGTCCTCTATCTTCTCTGTGCAATAGCAGAAAATGTTTGCCTGCATTTTGATAACCAATATGGAAATTAGATATTAATATATACAGGAAAAGACAGAGACAGAGAGAAAATACTTAACACCCCAAGAAGGAAGGAATCGTGCCATTACTCACAAGTGGCAGTGCCATGAGTGACTTACTCAGTCATCCTATAACAAGTGCAAATCTGTTCCTCAGACCAAAAAGAAAAGGGATTTCAGGGGAGATCTCCGGGCTCTGTTGTATGTAAGTGCTCTGTGTTTTGCTTAAAAGCACAAGGCCTTTGTAATCGGTCTGTAACTATTTACTCTCACAAGCCTTGCAAATAACAGAAAGAAATGTGAAATCAGTTTCTTTTTTTTTAAGCTCCAAGAAATAGTGTGTCATAATTACTTTGGAAATGGAGGCCTAGCTTTTTGAAAAGCTTATTAGGCATTATTTTTCTAAAAATTTCCTGTTTGTCAGCCAAAGTGACAGCAAGGCCAGGTGACCCCAAATGAGACTTACTGACCTTCAGACTTTTCAATCAGAGGCTTGTCACCTTGAAATCACCAGCATTTGCACACGGCATGTCTCTGTACCACTGTGTAGGGCATAAATACGAATCTGGCCAATCTGGCTCCTACTTTGCACATTAACAATTCCTGGGAATTGTCTGGAAATGAGTTCAAGAGTTAGGGCTTGCCACTCCCCTGTGATTTCTGTCTTACCTGATTACATGCTTGGCTTTATGAGGTAACCACACAAGGAGACAGAAGCGAAGAGGGGGCTATTTGCACGTGCAAAGGTGATCTCTTCTGCACTAAGGCACCAGGGGTGGTATGTATTATACGTTGGCTGACTTCTTTTTGCTTGCTTTAAGTAGTCCACTAAGATATAAGCTCTTTTGAACTGTGACAATATGTTTGGTTTAGTGATTGGAATGCAGAAGACATTGAATAAATGTTGACTGACTTGTTGAGGGACCCCTCTGCATATGCTCACACGGTTAAATCCATTGTTGGACGTTGAGAAATAAGAAGAATTTGAAGGCTATTTCGAGGAGATTGCAAATATGGTATTTATTGTCTACTGTTGTCACCACTACGCTTAAGAAATACCTGATTCTCTATGGTCTTACTCTCCAGCAAGGATTCAAAAGCAAGAGATTTTTGGTGGTTGTTCAGGGATGCATCTCTAGTGCTTATCACAGTGTCTGTCACATAGTAGGTACTCAACAAATATTTGTTGAATGAAAGAACAAACATGTTATACAAATAGTGGTGAAATTAAAATAGTAATATACTATCTTCTATATACTTATTATCCACCAACCAGATTCATTTCTTACTTGCTTTGGATAAGACAGTAATATGGTTTATCATTTTTAATTGGGTTAAAAAAATAAATGCATAGGTAACTGTTTTACACTACATCACAAAATTATTTATTGTGAAATTTACTAGTTGGATTTAGTGCTGAAGTATTAGGAAGATACAGGATCCGCATATGTTGTTGATAAACGAACAATCTTAGAGTCACAATACTCAGTTCTGTGTTGTGAACATATGAAACTTTGTTTTGCTGAATATATTCTCATCTTTTGTGCTAGAACCACAATGCAGAGGGCACGTAAGGTACCTGAGAAAGGACACAGATCTGGGAACTTGGTTCTATTCACCGCCTTGTCACTAACTAGCTGTGGGACCTGGAAAATTCCTTCTCCTCCCTGGACTCTGTTTTCTCTTCCATGAAAACCCAGTCCCGCTATGTGATTTGTTATATTAGAGAGATAATATAGATTAGAGGAGAATGATCTGGAATCAAAGGCACAGAGCCCCAGATCTCCCTCCACTCTAATTTTCTCCTTGATAATAGGAAGCTAATGATAGTAACAGACCCACAGAGTCTCTGTGACAATTAAAGAGATCATTTATGCACAGCCCCTGACTCAGTAAGAGTTTAGTAAATTTCAACACTTACTAGTTCTTATTCTATATCTAAATATTTATGACTCTGTGAGAAATTGTCCCAACCTATCAATAACTCAACTTAAAAAATGTCCAGGCATTTCCAGGGTCCATCCTGATAACTTCTGTCAGGTAAAGAGAAGAATTGCTGGGTTTTCCATTTCAAATCTTATACACGGAGCATTTTCAATTTTGAAAATGTCAGCGCTTTGACAGTACTCCTTTAAAAGCAGCTTTGTTGTTTTTAAATTACATTTGTTAAGCTTGGAATCCATAATGTGAGTGATAGGCCCTGGTGGTATTTATATAAAAATTAAAACTGTCAAGTTGCATTAAGGTATAACCATTGGCTGTGGCATATGAGCCACAATTTCCTTACGTGAGTCCTCTTAATGTAGTTTTTTTTTTTTTTTTTTTGGCTGTAGATCTCAGCCATGGAAACACGTGCATGGCCTTTTTCTTTAAATTCCTCAATGAATTTATGCAGAAGAAGACAAGGCAAGGGAAACTGACATGCTCTATGCTAGGTGCATATAACATGTTGGGTGCTAGTCACTTTACATACGGCATCTCATGTGATCTTTGTACAGATGAAGGTACTGAGTCTTAGAGAGATTCACCAATGGACCATTCCCCAAATACTGAATCCTAATTTTTTATTATGTTCTTCTAACACCTACTTCCATGAATCTTATCTCCCCTTTTCTGATCTCAAAGATATTTCTAATTACCTCAACATTTGTGACTAAATTTTTAGGAAGATGTGTTAAAATAATATTAAATCCATTACGATTCAAAAAGTAAGACTGAAAATGAGCAAATGGCATGTACCTGTAATCCCAGCTACTTAGGAGGCTGAGACAGGAGAATTGTTTGAGCCCAGGAGTTTGAGATCAGCCTGGGCAACATAGCAAGACCCCATTGCAAAAAAAAAAAAGAGGAGGACTGTAACCAGTTAGTGTTTTTTAAAAATAGTGGAAATTTCTCTAAGGTGGACTGGATAAGCATATTGCCCTAGTAGCTTATATATATTTAGTATAAAAGTTTAAGCCTCCACATAATAACAAAGATATAAAAAAATTTGAATAACTACTAAAGAATAGATTTTCTTCACAGTTCAGGTTTGTATTCTGGCATTGTTTTAGTGTTGTCATGTCGGAGTTGAGTGGAGTGACTTTGAGAAGAAGGCTCATAGATTCACAGATGAACTAAGAACCTATCACTGCAGACAGGTTTCTGTTCAAAAGCTTAGTTTCTCTCCCAACTCTAGTGTTGTTTATCAGGTTCTAGTAATGAACCTCATTTCTTAGTATTTCCTCCTTTCAGAACAATGAAGTTAAGATATTTCTCCCTTACAGGCTTAATTGCAATTGGATATCCCTCAAAGCAGAGGAAGATTTACTATTTCTAATCAAGCAGTGAAAGTTTTCAATAGGTATACTACACATTTCAGCCAGCGGTAAGGCTCCTCCTGCCCGTCTGTAGTGTGTTGGGGCCCACTGAGCACTCCCTGGCCCCTGGGAGCCCATCCTCTGACCTCTGGGCTGGGCTAAGAAAGGTAATTAGAGGCTGCTTCTCTACTGCCAGGTGATCTATAGAACCTGTCAGTCAGGGCCTGACACAGCACCTGTGTAGGGAGGGGACACTGTGGTGGACTTCTTAGATCTGCTTCCAGAACCAAGAAATTTGTTCCCACAGCTGCCAAACGTGATGATGGGTCACAGTTAAGTCCCTCTCCAGGAATTACTCCCTTCCAGAGGAAGATGCCTCTCCCAGAGCTCCGATGACTGGTCTATGGAGAGTTACAAAGGACCAGCTCTCTTTCCTCAAATAGGGACAACTCTGAAGATCCATTTGAGGTTCCGAGCTCCTCGTGGCATCCACAGCACTGCACTTGAATTGCTCCCTGTGCCCACCTGTGCTTCCACTAGCACTCCGTTCTCAGGGGCACTCTCTGATAGCTCCCACCCCCACAGAGACCTCAGAGTCTGTTTCCCAAGAAAGCAACCTATTACAATCTCCAACAAGTTTCTCTGTTTGAGCAGTCTTATAATTTCCTCAGATCTGAGACCAGGTACCAGAAATGGCTCCTAGATACTTACCCATTAATTAATCTGAACATGCTTCTCTTGTGGTAATTACTTTGCAGTGACAGGTACCAGGCAGCTGAAGGCAGCTATTATTCGAATGTAAGGCGGCGGGCAATGCTCGGCTTGACTGTTGGTAGCGGCCTTGGTCCTGCTGTAAGTCAATCAGCATGGGAGGGATAATTGAATGGAGAGTACATGTATTATTTCAGGTGAGAGATATAAATTGAACAATGTATCAGCTTTTCAGGGAAACATGACTCTCTGGGTGTTCAGAATAGTGAATGCCAAATTGTGAGTGTGTGTGGTGGGGGAGGGGCAGGGGATGTCTATTTAAGGTACAAAGAATCAGCTCTCCTGGGGGAAAGAGAGAGAGAATGTGAATTATCTACAATAAGACTATTACATTGTGTTAGATGTTAGGACTACAGAGATGAATAAGACAAGATCCCCATTTTAAAGATTAGGAAACTGAGTCTCCATGATTATCCAATAGGAATACAATTGTTCAGTGACAGAGTTGAAATTCAGACTTAGATTTGACTCCAGCACTGTGGTTCTTTACACAAGCCCTTGTTGATTGTAATCAATTGTTTTCAGTGGTCTGTGACATACGACAGAGAAAATCCTCTTTGACAAACAGAATGAGTGGAATGAAAGCTGAAACAGCACTCTGGATGTTGGATTCGAAATCATAAATATTTGTGGAAACTCTTTCTTAGCTCTTCTTGAAAGGGTCTTCCTGTTGCACTGGCTGGCCGCTGGCCTGCCGGGGTACCACTGAGCCATGGGATTTGCTGCTGGACGGAATTCTAGCATTATCTCAGAATGCTGCCTCTCGGTGACTTACATCCTGGTGACTTACATCACTGCTGAAGGAGTATATCTGCAGTGCTTTATCTTCTGTTGCCCCGTAATATACAGTGCATTTTATCTGTGTTAGTCATCTTTCATACAGAACTGTCACGAAATACGTCACTGCTGATTACAGCCTGTGTAGGCAGGCTACGCTGGTGAATTATGCACCTTGCATGGATCATGCCAGTAGTACCTGGCTGGGAAGAGAGGAGGATAATCCCAAACAGTGATGGATGCACTTCAGAAGGTTGAGAGGGGCCTGGGTGTGGAGTCGGACCTGCAGGTAAAAATGCCTAGAGGTCCCCTCTTCTTCTCCTAACTTCTTAGGTCTGCGTTCCCCGCCTTAGAACACAGTATACGCCATGTACGCATGTGTGTGGCTCCTCCTAGTGTGGCCTTCAGGACTGTCCTTCTGTGTTGCCATGACCATCACCACTTTCTTCTTTACTGTTATCAGGATTGGGGGTTCTTGAGATTTGTCTCCATCTCCTATAACATATTTTTTGAAAGTCATGGGATATTCCTTTACCTCCTAAACTCCATGGAATTCCTTACTACCAATGCATTTGAAGGGGGTTCTACCGAATAGCGTCTGTGCTAACAGATTGGATATTTAAATAGACATTGACCTTTAGAAATAGCCATTCAGCATTTATTTAGTCTGTAATAAACTATACTAAAAACTGTGCTAAGAATGCACAATGATGAATGAGACACAGTCCCAGCTCTCAAAGGGTGTGAAGTCCAGTGAAAGGATGCAGGCCCAGGAACAGTGTGGTAAGTGCTAGAATAGGGAGGGATAGGCCTGGAATTCTTGGGAATCACCCGAGGTGCATCTAAGCCAGCCCTGGAGGCAGGGGAAAGTCCTAAAGGACACTAGGATTAGTCAGGGCAAGTTTGTGTTGGGGATGGCGTGGGAAGTGATTACCGTATTGTGCAAAGGACAGAGTGTTACTGGAGAACTGGCAAGCCACTGATTATGGTTATTATGGTTTGTTATTAGTAAGGTTGGTAGGGAAGGGAGAGGTGATAGTGAGAAAAGATTCTAAATGCAGGCTCAGGCTGGGTCAAAAAGGACCTTATAAAACATGTTAAGCAATTTGCCCTTAATCTAAAAGCCACAGGGAGCTGTTATAGGGATTTGCATAGAGGAGTGATGAGAAGAGCTACCTGTTTTCTTTAAAATGATCACTCTGGCTCCTTTGGAGTGAATCAAGGTGAGCTTGGAAGTTGGAAATCATTTATAGGGGCCTTTTGCAGTGGTTTTGGTGGGAGGCAAGTGTAGCCTCAATTAAGACAGTGGAAATGGGTAAAGACATGAATGATAAATTAGGGGTGATATTACCAAAAAAAAATTGATATTTTAATTATGTAGGAAAGACTCCATGGTGTCAGGGTTGAGCAACTGGGGATAAAATGGTGTGGTTCACCAGCATGAGGAATGTGGGAAGAGAAATGTTTATGGGGAGGGAGTGATAACATTTGAAGTTGAGGTGCTTAGGGAACAGTTAAGTGACACTGTCTATTAGGCCACTGGTTACATGGTTGCAGCGCTCATGAGCTAGAGACCAAGACCAGGGGGATAACTGAAGTGATGGGGTGGATGAATCCACAGAGAGACAGCGGGAAGACCAAGAAGAGGCTGATCTTAGAACCCAGGGGACACTCTTGTTACACAGTGTAGATGGACTACAGATAACAGAAGGTAAATGGCAAACTGGAAACAGGGCAGTATTTCTATGTCCTCATTTTTACAAAAGTACACGTAACATTTTCAACAACAGTTGCAAGCTACGAAAAGAAATCATTCACTGTCCTACTCCCTTAATTAATTGCTTCTGCATTCCTTTTTAGAGCCTGTTTGTAATACAGTCTCAGTTTTCACAGGCTTTTCATCAGAATGTGGATTTAGTTCTGCATTCAAGCCCTTTTCATTAATGTATCATAAGCATTTTTCGTGTTACTTCAGAGTCTTTATTTATGAACAATGGCTTTGAGACATGACAGTGCCTTCAGGAAAGAATACAGTCCTCTATTTGAAGGGGGAGAAAAAGAGACAGATTCGGAGGGTTAAGCAACAAAGATTTTCATTCATAAAGTGAGAGCGTAATGTGATGATAGCACAGCATGACTGATGCACGGAGGAGACTTAAGTTTAGAATTTCATGTTGCTTTTGCAATTCATCACCTCCGACCGCGCTGTGTAATGGAACATCATGTGCCTTCGCATCCGTGACACGAGCAGCACTCTGATGCGAGCTAAACTGGGGCCCCTGCCGCAGACTTTTGACATGGGGTAAATCATCGTCTTGAAAGGAAACTAAATGCCTCCTCGTGCTTCCCTACACTGTCGGTTCCAAAACACAGAGGGCTCGGAGCCAGGGAGAGCTACTGGAACACCACTTCGGTTGCCTCTGAGAGCGAATGCCGACCAGGCTCCTTAAAGAAGCACAGAAGCTAAACACACTGGTCCTGAGGTCAAAAAGTTTATGTTTGGGTTCGAATCTTGACTCTACTGCCCCATAGCCATGTGGCCTTTTTGGCCACGAATCTCTGAATTGTGGTTACACAATTGTTATGAAGACTAAATGAAATACTATATAAACAACAAATCACACTTAAAAATATTATTAAAAATAGTTACTGTTTCATTATTTTTATTATTGCAATCGCCTAGTACTTACGTGTAAAATCCCTTTATTGCTTCGGTGTATTATGACTACAGTGTTATCTATGACGAGGAACCTGTCGGGGCTGTACTGCCTGATTTATAAAGACCTTCTCATTTCCAAAAGTGCATGATCCTGTTAATACCTTTTTCTCCCCACTGTTCGTCTTATCTTTTTCAGCCTCAGAACAAGCTGATCTGTAAGCAGCTTTCTTAAAGCGATCCAAGTCTATCTTCCCTTATATGAAAGATAGCTCTTTTTTCTTCATGAAAGACCTTAGAGACTACATGCTGGAGATTTGTGAATGTTTTCCTATCTTTTGGATATTTATTGAAGCCCTGATACCTTCTTTTTTCTTTTCGTTCCTCTGATTAGGTCTATCTAATACCATTTATATAAAGGCATTTTCATAGTGGACTACAATTAACAATTTTGTCAAAAGTAGGGAGATTCCCTAAGGTGTTCAGTAATCTTCCGTGGGATCAGTGGTGGAGAAATAATTTCCCTAAGTAAGATACCATATCTACATCAAGGCAGTCCATGGAATAAATAAAACTATATGTTGCTTAAATTGGATCATTGCATTTCTGGTAGAAGTTTTAAACACAAAGCAAGCTATATCTGTGTGCAAAACTCATGAATTCCATGGTGAATCTGTTATCTGATTGGTAAACCATCCAATTTTCTAATTCCTATCTCTTGAAAACAAAAACAGTTTGTGCCATATTTCACTATGGCTATTACAGAAAAGCATATATATTTTAGGTCCGATTCCTTGGTTGAGATTTTTTTCAACACCCTGATTTGTTTTTTGACTTCTTTCTTTACCCAAAAGGTCAGATCAAGGATAGGTTAAGACTGTTAGAAACCACGTTGAGCATTAAAAGTGATGCCCATCTCTTATCTAGAGTTAATTAAAAATAAAAATAATAGCAAACTACAAGGTAGTTTAAGAAATCAATAAAGTTCTGAGTTTTGCCCAAAGATTATTATTTTTTTTTTCTTTTTTAGAAATGTCAAATATCAGTTTCTTTCCAAAAGAGATATGTTAGTGTGCGTGAGTTGCTGCTACCCAGGCACATTTCTTAGCCTCTCTTTGGGTAATCTGACACGGGATCAGATCCATTAAGCTATTTGGGAATCTGGTTCCAAAGCCAGAAGATGCTGGCAAGCGAAAAAAAAAAAAAAAATCTCAGTATGTCGTTTTATTGTTTTATTTTATAAAACTAACTTTCTCTGAGGCCATTGGCAAGTAACACATACCTTTAAAGCTAAAGATTTTGTCCTTAAACGTTGAGGAATGACAAAGAATGTGTTTTGACAGTTTAAAAACTTGGAGAGAGAAAACTTAGGTACTTCAGTATTCATATCTTAGTGTCAGAATTAGTGTTTTTCTCACATTGTGTTCTAGCTATTGGATAAAGATAGACTGGTATAAGTCTGGAAGTTTTTTAAAGGCTGTGGCATTGGGGAATCTTCTGGAACTAGTCATAGGCAGCTCCTCCCCAAGCTACTAAATTCCTCTGGGATGTTAGAGTAGAAGGAGTGGGTGGGCAGAGTTCCTTTGGGGGCTCAACATTACGGGACCATTTTAGAGCTGGAAATTACCTTTGCAATCGTCCAATGCAGGTTTTGCTACCTGGCGCTATGTGGACTGCAGATAGGCTTTGCCTATTTCCTTGTCTCTTGGTCTAAACAGACCATGGTTTTATTAGAATGTGAATGCATTTAGATGGGATCTCCATTCTTCAGCTCACCATCGATCCCTCTGCTCTAGAGTGCTTAGACCTGCCTGGCACCTGCCTGGCCCCTGTATGCATTTGCATGTATGTAACTGACACCTTTATAGAACTACCATCAGTTTATGCTAATGCCACCTCCTCTTTATAAAGAGATGGTCTCAGAGACTGTGAGAAGTTAAGTGTTCATCTAAGGTCATAGCAAGCTAAGACCAGAACTCACATTCCTGACTGCTAGAGCAGTGTCATTTCCACCACATAATTTTGTGTCTGAAATTTACATTTTTACCCCATTAACCATATCTTTCAAAAAAGGAAAGCACACAACTATAGAAATAAATACGATAAATAAATTTACCACCTGTGTATCTAATGGTATCCCAGGAAAAAATAATACAATAAAGTAAATAAACCCAGCAGGGCTGGCCCACATTATTTTCTCAAAATATTTTTACGTATAGGCCTATTAATTGTTTTTCTTGCAGTAGATAAAGAAGCTTTTAAATACATTATATGAGCATCATCAAATAAAGACATTTTTTTTTTCCATGGCAGGAATATTTTAGATGCATACTTGGACATAGTTATCAGCATCTCCCAGTTACAAAATTTTGACAAATTCTGACTTTAGATGTGTATTTCACACACCATTAGAATACATTAGAATATATTATAAATTCCCTTGGGGCAGGGCTCTTCTTCCTTGTTCTACATATTTTACTTATTAGATAACTGTATGCACATGCTATGGCAAAGATAATAAGGCATTAAATTAGAAATGTGGCTAATTTTAATTTTCCAATTGAATTTTTTACATACTGCTATAAGCATATGTGTATTTATGTTTAAAAAAACTATTGAGCATCTTTATTAGATTAGTAAAATTAATATAAAAAGCAGGTAATATTTTCTCCTCTTATTTATCTGGACTTTTAAAATTTTCCCATTAATTGAAATATGATGCTTTGGTTCATTTCACAAAGAAGTATACCATTGAAATTATTTGTAACAAAGTGGAATTGAGGTGTGTGGTGGTGGTGTGTGCCTATAGTCCCAACTACTTGAGAGGCTTGGTGGGAGGATTCCTTAAAGCCAAGAGTTCAAGGCCAGTCTCTAAAACAAAAAGTGGAATAGATAAATCAAGGCCGATGTTTTATCTTATCCAGTACCTGGCATAGACTAGGTATATTTGATGAATGAATGATTGAAACGATGGGTGGGTGGGTAGGTGGATGGATGGATAGACAGATGGAAAGATAGACAGATACAGCATTGTAGCAGGGCCTTGACAATGAATGTATTATCAGCTTTTGAAAAAAGGGCAGGAATTGTTGACTAGTTATGTACAAAATATGATCCAAAAATGAAACAAGCATTTGTTGTTTAAAATGTGTTGTTTCCAGAGATGAGATAATTCATGTAAAATATTGTGCACGTAATGCTTAACATTTCTTACCTATTATTTATTGTTACCATTGTTGTTATTTACTCCTTTTTCTTGTCAATTTCTTAAAATATTTTAAGTATCTGAGAAATATGTATATGCAGAAATATGGTCAACAAAAGAAAAATACCGATCTTCTACTGTGATCTGAGGTTAGGTAGGGAGCAAAAATAAATAGCTGCCCCATCTTCCAATGTTGAAGG
>CAUYMX010089708.1:0-12431 GCA_963573855.1 Lepilemur septentrionalis | reverse complement strand
ATCCTCCTGCCTCAGCCTCCCGAGTAGCTGGGACTACAGGCATGCACCACCATGCTTGGCTAATTTTTTCCTATATATTTTTAGTTGTCCAGCTAATTTCTTTCTATTTTTTTAGTAGAGATGGGATCTCGCTCTTGCTCAGGCTGGTCTCAAACTCCTGAGCTCAAATGATCTGCCCACCTCGGCCTCCCGGAGTGCTAGGATTACAGGCGTGAGCCACCTCACCCGGCCCTAAATGTAACTTTTATATGCGCTAGGAAGCCTATAAAGTTGTTTTTTAAAATGGGCTGCAAAGAATTTAATAAAAATGTGTGTGTGGTCATGTTTTTATATATTGGATTAAGATGTTATGTTATTATGTATGAAATGTCCAATTTCCTTAAGTATTAAGTTTGAGAGTTGCTATCTCTGACATTTCACTTTGACACTTTTTGTTTTATCTTTATTGTGAAGGTACAGCCTCAGTCTTTTAGATGCACATTTTGGCTTGTGATTATCTTTCAAAAAATTTTTAGAGCAATTTTTGTGAAACCACGGGTAAGTCAAAAATTTGTGTTATTTTCTAATATGAGTTCTGTCCTGGAACCAGTGCAGCACAGACAGCTCGAAATATCAATAAAGTGTTTGGGAAGGATGTGACTAATGAGTGCACAGTACGATGGTTTGAGAAGTTCCATCGGTTCTGGTTGTTTTAATCTTGAAAAGGAGCCACGTGGGTGACCTGAGACCAAGGTGGATCGTGATGAGCTGAAAGCTGCAGTGGAAGGGAATCCATCTCAAGGTACATCTGAAGTAGCAGCAAGGTTTGATGTTATTATTGCAACAATGTTAGATCATCTGAAACAAATTGGCAAGGTAAAGAAACTAGGTAGATGGATTCCACATTAATTAAAGGAGTGTCAGAAGAGAAAGCATCTCGAAGCTTGGCTTGCTTTGCCGTCATGACATAAAGGCAAACCATTTCTACACCGTAATGTTACATGTGATGTAAAATGGATTCTTTCTGACAATTGCAAGCATTCGGCACAATGGCTGGGTAAAGATGAAGTAAAGAAATATTCATCAAAAAAAGCTACTGCTGTCTGTCTGGTGGTCCAGCGCTGGTATTATCCACCACAGCTTCATGAAACCTGGTCAGTCGATTGCAGCGGATGTCTACCTCAACCAACCGGACGAAATGAAGAGGATGCTTGCAACTAAGCAGATTGGTCAGCAAAGACAGGCCAATCCTCTTGTGAGACAACACTTGACCAGGTGTCGCACAGACAACGCTTCTCAAACTACAGCAGCTGGACTTAGAAACTCTGTCATCCACCGTATTCGCCAGACCTTGCACCAACTGACTCCCACTTCTTCCAGGCTTTGCAGCACTTCTTGCCAGGAAAAATACTCAATTCTCAACAAGCTGTGGGAAACACCTTTAGGGCTTTCCTCGCCTCTCGCTCTCCAGGCTTCTTCACTCCTGCGTAAACAAGCTACCGTTAAGATGGCAAAACTGTGTGGATCGTGGAGGCACGTGCTTCGATTAATTGCACTGCTTCTTGTTTAAGATACAATAAACTACACTTTTGATTCCAAATCGGACATTTCATATTTAATGACCTAATATATAACTTTAAAAGAATAATAAACATAGATTTTTCTGAGTAAGGAACATTTTTTTATCAGTCAGCAGCAAAATTTTAGCTTAGAATTTCTTGCGAATATGGTGTTTTGTTTCTCGTAACTTAATTCTCACATTTTAGAAGGTGGAGCAATTTTAAGTCTCCCATTTGTTCATAATTTGTGCTTTATCTTTGATGGTATTTTTATGTTTTAAAGAGTTTTAAGGTAGTTTTTGATATAAGAGTATTTAGAGAAATGTTTAATCCATGTAGCTGGTTTCTAGGTTGTTTTATGCATTCATGGGTCCTGTTTGGTCTCTGAAAATCAAATTGTATAGATCTTTTCTTAATACCAACACTTTTGTCTTTGGCATGCTATTCTTCTGCAGATGTGCAGACCGGTTCTCCTAGTCAAATGATGCTTTGCAGCTCTGGAAGTCTGTGGTGCTCTGCAGTTTTTGCTTTGAACTGTGACATTCATGCTTTGTGGGCTTCATGGTGGAGTGTCCTACCTAAACCCAGTGTACCATGGAATGAGATAACTTGAGCTAGCTGCTGAAATGTAGCCTTGTCTCTCATTCCACAATCACCACCCTTCATGCTGACTGCTGCTTTTCTGCCCCAGGGAACGATCAGCGTTGGAGTAGATGCCACTGACCTTTTTGATCGCTATGATGAGGAGTATGAAGATGTATCCGGAAGTGGCTTTCCACAGATTGAAATTAATAAAATGCACATATCCCAGTCCATTGAGGTAAAACACACAGACACCTCTCCGAGTACAGCAAGGGCTTGAGTTAATGAGGCGCAACACAGCAAGCAGCTGGAATGAGAGTCTGCTTAGGGTTTTTCTCATCTTTATTTATGAAAGGATGCAATTAGCAGCTTTAAAAAAAAAAAGAGAGAGCTCCAGTTACAGCCTTGTGCATTACTGCTTTGCTGGCAGATTAGCCAGCGTGAGTGTGGGGCTGAGGGTGCTTCGCTTCCAAGGTCTCAGGTCTTTCCAGTTAGTTCATGGTCTGAGAGAAGTCAAAGCACACGTCAGTTATTTTAGGAGAGAAAGCAGACCTCCATGGTTAATGCCAACAACCGGTTTTAATTTCAAGGTACACTTTATTAGTTGTAGCTCTGCACCCTGAGATTTGGGGTGAAGAAAATGTCACCTTTCTGCCCACTCTGCCCATGTGGCAAAGTCAGGCCATTCTCCGTGAGCGTTCTAGTAGGTCTCTGCCTCCTCAGTTCATTGATTTATTGTCAAATGCATCAGCCAACAACATGGAGTCTTAACTAAGGGGAAATTGCCCCTTCTTGGAACTACCAGAGTCAGTTAATACAGCCATGGGAAGGTCTTCAGTCCCTTCCAGGACCCTGGTGGCAAGCGTGGACTGGAGAGGCCCAGACATCCCACAGTGGGAAGGCACTTAGGGAAGGTGCTATGCGAGCCAATTTCATTGGTACACTGAGAACCCAGCATTTAGCCCTGTGTTTCCCCCTGGTGTTGTGAAATTTGGTCATTAAAGCTTTTGAAAAACATACTAACTTCATGGCTACATGCAGTCCAGACAGCAGTGAGAGAAGAGTAAAGCAGTGGGGATAATGACGCATCCCTGTGTGCTTCTGAACGGCAGCCATCTGCACCTTTGGCCTTGTGCTTACGGTGAATTCCTTAGGCTGCTTTCACCGGCGCTTCCTACTGCTTCAATTCGTTTATTACCAGCAAGTATCATTTCCTAGGCACCCTTGACAGCCACAGACACAGCCATCCTCTCTGGAAGCCTCTCGACCCAGAACGGGAATGGAGGGGGCTCCATTAACTTTGCGCTCAGACGAGTCACTTCCGCAAAAGGCTGGGGAGAGGTAAGAGCGGCGATTGGCTGGGTTGTGCTGTCCACCCAGAGTCAGCCCCATTCTTGTGTAACAGGGTACCAAGTGTCAAACTTCCGTAAGTTGACTGGCCACAAAAGAAAAATATGTCTCATATCTAAGGAGTCCTGTCAGTCTTCTAGCAACTTAAAATTAGGATAAAAAACAAGATTTCCTTTGAGATGCCAACTTCCAGAAATCCAACCTGTAGAAACTCAGCATCTTTGTTCCCTTTTTTGAGCAAAAGCCTGTAAGCTAATGCTCTTCCTGCACAATGCAGAAGGCAGGTGCCTTGCTTCAGTGCTCTGGTCCACTGATTGGTGGTCATTTAGCAGCCACTTCTGCTGAGCAAATTGAGCTGCATCAAATTAACGTTGAAGAGTTGCCTTGAAAGTCACCCAGACTGGTAAATGAGGCAGCTAGAATTGGCTGCAACTTCCCAGGCCATGCAAGTGTGGAAATGCTGGTGGGCTTTAACATCAGACCCCCGAGAGCCATCTCTAGTCACCGGTGATAACCTCCGGAGCAGAATGGAAATGCGAAGGCGTTGCCTGCGTGGTGGGGATCGGGGGGTACCTGACCGCAGCAGAGCTCTGCAGATGGGGCTCTGCTGCAGGGAGGGGTGGGGAGCTGAGTCAGGAAGTTGAGGATCAGAGGCTGACAGTTTTTTCTTTGGAAGGGCCCCTTTCTGAAACACGTGCCATTGAAACCTGGGCTTCCTTGAGTCTGACAGAGATCTCCATTTGGCAAAGGTTAAGATGAGTTATTAAGAATCTTCCACCCCCTTCTTTTAAAGCCCTGGTGAAGAGTATTGAATTAAACGAAGAAATCATAACTAGAGGTGCTTATCCGAGCCTGGGGTGCTGCAGCGAGATAAAAAGACCACTAATACTTTCTTTTTCCTTTTCAAACAGTTGGAATTTGGAGCTGGAGACCTACAGGGGCCTTTGTTTGGCCTCAAGCTGTTCCGCAATCTCACACCAAGATGGTAAGTATAAGAGATAGACCCTCTTTGGTGGTCTTTGTTGGTTTAGGGGACTAGAACTGTGTATTCTTTTTATCACAGTCACCGGTGCGGTCTTGTCTGTCCTGCAAGGTTACTGAGCCTGTCGGGCAGTGGCAGTGCTGGCCTGAAGCCCAGGCAGCATGCGGGTGGGGAGAGCCCTGGATTGCAGGGGGCCTGATCCTTGTCCCCGCCCCAGCCAGGCTTCGCCCTCCGTGGTGTGCACTTCCCCGCTGTGCCACGAGGCGATGTCTGCAGAGTGCCTTCACAGGGAAGTTAGTTAGCGGGCTGAAATACTTAAGGACTTGTGGATCATTTCTTTGCCCCAGAGGATGTCAGACTGCCTAGTTATCAGGTTGATTGACATATGCCAGACATGCCCAGCCTCTGCTTCCTGTCATCTCTGCTGCTGCTGTGATGTCACACTCCTAGAACTATACGTTCCTATCCCTTCTAGAATGACAGCGGTGTCCTTCTTTCCCATATGGTGTGGGCAGGGTTGTCCGTGTGAGCTCAGATAATAGAATTGGGTGGAAAGTAAAGAAAATCTCTTTCCTCTGGGAGGAAGATATAGCTGAAGGAGTCCTGGAATTGGGTACACGTGTGATAAGAAAGTTATTACACTTCCGATGGCACATGTATCTGCATGCTTGCCAGGATCTGCAGGGTACAACCCAGCCCCTGCCTGCCAGTCTGGTCATTCAGTGCACAGGGCCCGGGGTAGGGAGTACAGTCAGGTTCACAGGTCAGTCTGACCCAGGGAGAGTGAGGGCCGAGCGCACAGGACCAAGGGGACGGGACGCGGCCTGTGGGGTGGGTGGAGGCCTCAGCCAAAGCAGCGCCTCCAGGCAGAGCGCGAAGATGGAAAGGGGCTTGGGTCGTGCCTCCTTCGGGGATCACCTGGTACCGCTTTCAAATGTCTAGGAAGGGGATAGGGATTCGTACTTCTAACCAGACTGTCAGGTGATACCGTGCAACGTGTGCGTACACATGGCAGCGTTGTCCTCGCCTTGTCTGCTTGGGTTTGTCACCTCAGGTGCTGGTTAGAAGCTGAATCAAGTCCTCTGAGGGAGAAGCCTGGGAATCTGGTTTTTTCAAGCAGCGCAGGTGATTCTTAGGGTCAGACAAGTTCCGGAGACACTTAGTTGAGGAAAACCTTCTGGCCATTTTCTGGTAGAGCCCGAGTGTCTGTTCACTGGGTCCAGGGTCTGGGGCTGGCTGGTCATCCACTTGTTACAGGTTTGGAAATTGAATTTTGTTGTAGTGCCCAGAGTTTATTAGACTGGAGAGTGCAGATGGACAGGCAGAGATACTGACTGGTTTGTACACGGGAGTGCCAGGTCATCAGTGTGCAGCGCCTGCTGCTCGGGACTCCCTAACCCTTGGCTCACGCTACAGACCTTCCTCCATTTACAACGGGGTTGTGTCCTGATAAGCCATCGTAAGTCAAAAATATTTTGAGTTGAAAATGTATTTAATGCTCTGATAAACCTTTCGTGATGTCGAAAAATCGGAAGTGGAACCATCGTTCAGTGGGTATTTGTTAAGTATTTGTGAGTCCAAACAAACTGCACTTGAAAGGTCGCCCATGGGAGCTGGGCGCGGTGGCTCACGCCTGTAACCCCAGCAGCTCGGGAGGCTGAAGCGGCAGGATCGCTTGAGCCCGGGAGTTTAAGACCAGCCCGGGTGGCAGAGTAAGACCTCATCTCTTTTTAAAGAAAGGTTGCTTGTTTGTGGAATCAGACTGACAGAGGCAGACAGCCCTGTGGTGTGGGGCCCGTCCCCACTGCCCCGCTCATGTCCCCACCAGCGTCTCTGTTTTTCTCTCTAGGACAGCACTGGACAAATGCGCCATCTCCCTCACAACACAAGGGTCTCATTTTACTTTGATTCTTTCAGATTACGCTCCGTAACTTTCTCTTGGAATTCTAGGGGTGGCTTTTTCCCTCTCTCCTCCCTGCTTGTCCCCACTCCAGTGTGGCTAGAGCAGAACAATGCAGCTGTTTCCCGGTGTGACTCGAGTGTGGAATAAATGAGAGAAAATGTTGGTTCGGGGCCTGTGGAGAGTGGGGAGTGAGTTCTTCATTCGTCTGGCCTTGGGAAGCTACTAGAAATGAGTAAAGGCGTGATCATGATAAGAGTTATATTTATTGTTATTTTAATGCCAAAAGCATCACCTCCAGAGCTTAGAAAGGAGAGAAAAACTAATCTCAGGCAATTCTGTGAGTGCTGGTCTGTTTACTAGAGAAAGCAGCTGTTTATTCACCTTGCAACACCTTGGATGAAGTCCTGTGAGTTGCTTTGTTAGTGAAATGAAATACCCCTGTTTAACCAGAAGATGGTGCTGGACTCCCTTGGAACAAACCGCAGAGGCCCTTCCCGGAATCGCTTTCCTGTGCTCACTTTGCCGGTAGCTTCAGTCATAGTACACACTGTGGATCTACAGCAGAACCACATGGGCGGCGTTCTAAAAATACACTGGTGCCTGGGCCCCCGCCCAGGAATTCTGATTTAATTGGTCTGGGGAGTGCTCTTGGTAAGTGGTTCTCAAACTCTGCTGCGCATTTGAATCTTCTGGGAGATTTTTCAGCCTGCGCCAGAGAAATGAGAATGCCTGGGGGAGGAGCCAGCATCAGAGTAGTTTTTAGACCAGCCAGGTGATTCCACTGTGCAGCAAAGTTTGAGAACCACCGCCATGGGCCACGTCATTTGGAAACCTCCCCAGGTGATTCTGACGTGCAGCCGGGCTGCCTCTACTGGCTGAGGACTGCAGACGTCCAGGTGCCCCTTTGGTCGTAAAGTTGGAGTGGATGTGGGGCGGGTCTCCAGGGAGGATTGCTGGAAAGATCTGCCCGTTACCCTCCCTCTTCCTCGTATGGGTGGGAGCCTGGTCTCCTGCCTTTCCTTGCTGGCAGCTGGCCCAGGAGTTTGTAGACCTGATAGTGAGCAAGATCCTAGCCTGGCAGAAGGTGACAAAGAACAGCTAAGAGCAGGTGCCATCCAGGACCCTCTCTCTCTCTCTCTGTCCCCCAGCTTTGTGACGACAAACTGTGCTCTGCAGTTTTCATCCCGTGGAGTCCGACCTGGCCTTACCACTGTCCTAGCTCGGAACCTGGACAAGAACACCGTGGGCTACCTGCAGTGGCGATGGGGTATCCAGTCGGCCATGAACACTAGCATCGTCCGGGACACTAAAACCAGCCACTTCACTGTGGCCTTACAGGTGAGCCAAGGAGCTGCCATCTCCTGAGGACAGAGCTCCAGGCACTCAGTCAGGTGCCCTGCTCAGGTCTAAGTACCCGTGGAGGCCTGAGGGGCAGCAGGCTCCGGTTGCCCACACTCACACTCAGGAGTGATCTGTTGGAAGCTTCACACAGTGTGAAGATAATGTTCTCAGGCACCTGCAGTAGCTGCGTTCAGGTTATCCTAAAGCAAAATGACATTTGAACATCTGGTGGGAGAAGCCCACAGAATTCAGGTTGGCAGGTGAAGCCCTAAAGCAGAATCGTGCACTCAGATGCCACCCTGGCCAGGCAGTGAGTAAAGGAGGCCAGGCAAGGGCTGGTGAATGAGAGGCCGCCCCTCAAAGGCCAGTCTCACCAACTGCTGCCACTAGGAGCACAGGCTCAGTGTTGCCAGAATTTTTATTTTTATGAGAAGCTAAAAAATTGGGTTTTTATGTGCAATCTCCCAGTTTTTAAATACTGGCTACTAGGAGATTTTCATGTACTTTGTGCAGCTGCCAGATCATGGCCGCTGCCTTAAAGGCCTGCAGAGTAGATGCCCAGAGCTGGTGGGCGGGTGGCGCCCCCCCCAACATGCCCACGGAGTTGCACATGCGTATACCCTGTCTCCTCAGCTGGGGATCCCTCACTCCTTTGCACTGATCAGCTATCAGCACAAGTTCCAGGATGACGATCAGACTCGCGTGAAAGGATCCCTCAAGTAAGTGCTGGCTAATATGCAGGCGTGCTGGTCTGCGCGGGCGTTTCCCATGGTGGAGCCAGTTGGCATAAGGCACCCGCTCATGTGAATGTCTTTGTGTGTGCGGCGTTTCTTGAGAGCCTCCTATGGGGGCGCTGTGGGGATTTAACACTCTGCAGTCCCAGCCCTTGAGGAACTCGAGACTCGAATAGAAGAACTGGACCGTGGGTGTCCCACCTTTGTTTTGTTAATGACCAAGAGCACTGGACATGAATCCACTCCCTGTGGGTGGTGGGAGTGGGATGGGGACCCAGTCTCTTCTCAGGTGACAGCTGCCCATGGGGTGGTGAATGAGGAGGACACAGGCGGTGACGGCAGTCTGCTCCCTGCAGGGCAGGCTTCTTTGGGACCGTGGTGGAGTACGGAGCCGAGAGGAAGATCTCCAGGCACAGCGTTCTGGGTGCAGCTGTCAGCATTGGAGTCCCGCAGGGTGTTTCCCTCAAAGTCAAGTAAGCTGAGCTCCCGTCTCTCCAGCCAAGGAATGCCTGGCAGCTTCACTCAGCTGGGCTGAACTAAGCTAAGGGTGAAATAGCCTTTGCCTTGTAATTTTGTTCTCAGAGATACAGTTGCTTCTATCTTTGGTGCATAAGCAAATGTCAAGGAATGGAGATCCAATATTGAGCCAGTGGATTCTGAAGCTCTGCCCCCCAGCCGTGCACCGGCCCTCCCTGATGTCACTGGATGGTGGCCGGGGCAGCCCACACCCATTAACACATAGCATCAGTTCATGCCTCTCCCCAGAGGGTTTCTGTCAACGCACACCCTTGTTCCCCCAGCTCTGTGTCGGGGTCACTGCCCTCCTCTCTCCTTAGTTCTTCAAAACGCTTGCCTGTATTCACTCACGTTTGTTTCGGTTCCCTCTGAACCCACTTCAGTCAGGCTCTCTTCCCCAGCCCTCTCCAGAAACCGCCTTTCTCAGTCGTCAGTGGGCCGCCCTCCCTCACATGTCAGATCAGAGAGTTTCTTTTTTTTTCTTTTTTCCTTTTTAAGAGACAGGGTCTAACCCTGTCGCCTAGGCTGGAATGCAATGGCCTGATCATAGCTCACTGCAGCCTCCAACTCCTGGGCACAAGGAATCCTCCTGCCTCGGCTTCTCAAGTAGCTGGGACTGTGGGCACACACCACTGTTCCCAGCTGATTTTTTATTTTTTGTAGAGATGGGCTCTTACTGTGTTGCCCTGGGGGTCTCAAACTCCTGAGCTCAAGTGATCCTCCTGCCTCAGCCTCCCAAAGTGCTAGGATTACAGGCATGAGCCACCATTCCTGTCCTTAGTGTCAAATTCATTAGCATAAAGTTGTTTATAATATTCCCTGTCCTTTTAACCTGTATAGTTGTGTGTGGATGATCCCTCTTTTCATTCCCAGCACTGGTAATTTGTGTCTTTTCCACCTTTTTCTTAATCGGTCTGGTTAGAGTACTTACCATTTCAAAGAACCGGCTTTTGGCTCTGCTAATGTTTTCTATTGTTTATCTGTTTTCTGTTGCATTGATTTCTGATCTTTCTTCAGGGTCTTGCTCTGTCTCCCAGCCTAGGGTGCCATGGCGTCATCATAGCTCACTGCAGCCTCAAGTGATCCTCCTGCCTCAGCCTCCTGAATAGCTAGGACTACAGGTGCATGCCATGACACCCGGCTAATTTTTTTATTTTTTGTAAAGGTGGGGTCTCGCTGTTGTTCAGGCTGGTCTTGAACTCCTGGCCTCAAATGATCCTCCTGCCTCAGCTGCCCAAAGTGCTGGGATTATAGGAATGAGCCACTATGCCCTTTGTTTAGCTTTTTTTTTTCCTTTGTTTAGCTTTTTAAAGTTGAACCTTAGGTTATTAATTTGATATCTTCCTTCCTTTCTAATATAAACATTTAAGGCTATAAATTTCCCTTTATCCCATATATTTTTTTTTTTACCTTGGAAGATGGTGCAGAATATGCCGTAAATTTTGATTATGTTGTATTTTTATTATCATTCAGTTCAAACTATTTTCCAATTCTAGTTTTAGAAATATATTGCCTCGTTTGCAAATATATAGGTTTTTTCTAAATATCTGATGATTACGGATTTCTAATTTAATTTCATTTTGGTCAGAAAACACCTCTGATCAGTTTTACACTTTAAGCTTAGGCTGCTTGTGCATGGGTGTTTTATACTGAGAGTGAAAGAAGCAACAGGAGTTAGATTATCTTATTAAGCCTCCTAGACTGGCCGGCTTTGAGCACTTTCCTCAAAGTGTGCACAAACTAGGACTTGTCGACTGAGTTGCAATGGCTTGCGTTTGAGTGAGTCTGACAAAAATAGTAGGAACTCTCTATGATGTTAAATATGGTATGTGAAGGCACAGGTGGGCTTTAAGGGGAATCTCAGAGCAGATGAGAAGGAGACACCCGAATTCATTCCAGAGGGATCTTACCTCGTACTGGGAGGAAGGAATGCTACAGAGAGGTCAAATAGAATCTGGACAGACAGGCCTTGCTGGCTTTTCTCCCTCAGTCTATTCCCATTACATTATACCCCTTTGTCCTGCCACATTTCTACATGGCTGTCTAATATTCCTCTGTATGATTCTGGTCTTTCTGAATATATTCAGACTTGTTTCATGGCCCAGCATATAACTGATCTTGGTGAATGTGCCATGTGCAATTGAAAAGAATGTTCTACAGTTGTTAGAGGTAGTGTTCTTTAAATACCAATTAGATCAAGATGACTGACAGCATTGTTCAGAATTTTTATGACTTTTCTGATTCTTGGGGAGTAGGTCTCTAAGTTGCTGAGAGAAGAGTGTTAACATCTCCAGCTGTGATCGTGGGAGTCTCTATTTGTCCCTTTGTTAATTTTTGCTTCATTATTTTGAAGTTCTGTTATTAGATACCTACATTTTGATTATTATATCTTCCTGATGTGCTGACCTTCTTATCACTATGAAACGTCCCTCTTTATTTCTGATAATAGTAGACTTTTTCTTGAAGTCTACTTTATCTGATACCAGTGTAGCCACTCTAACGTTCTTACACCGTCTGTATCGTTTGTCTTTTTATGTCCCTTCACGTTTGGCCTAGGCTGTGTTTGTGTCTAGCCGTCTCCTGCGCAGCATATGGTCGGGTCTTGCTTTTCCGTTCATACAGTCTTTTACTTTTTAATTGGCAAGTGTAGTAATAGTTAATGTAACCGTTAGTACAGCTCGATTTATTCTCTATTTGTCCCTTCTGATTTTTATTCCTCTAACCCTCTTCTTCTGCCTTCTTTTTCTATTAATTGAATATTTTTAGTGTTTCATTTTAATTTATCTGTTGGCATTTTAGTGATACCTCTTTGCATTTTTTTTAACATTATACTAGGGATTACAATACTCATTACTAACCTTTCATGGTCTATTTCAAGCTAATCTTGTATTACATCATATAAAATGAAAGAACTTCCAAAACTTCTAGGTCCATTTTCCTTCTCCCCATGTCCTAAAAATATGTTTTCTTCTGGTGTCAGTTTCTTTGGCCTGAGGAACTTTCTTTAGCTTTCTTATAGCTGTAAGTCTGCCAGTGATGCCCTCTTAGTAATCTTTAACTGAAAAATGTCTTTGTTTTTCCTTTATTCTGCTTTTGTTTCTGTTAGTTTATTGTATTTTATCTACATACATTTTATATATATATGTATATTATTTATATATAGGTTGTTTGGGGGGGGTTGTTTTTTTTTTAAGAGACAGGGCCTCACTCTGTCACCCAGGCTGGAGTGCAGAGGCCCAGTCATAGCTCACTACAACCCTGAGCTCTTGGGCTCAAGCAGTCCTCACACCTCAGTCTCCTGAGTAGCTAGGACTACAGGGGTGTGCACCACCACACCCAGCTAATTTTTTTTTTTTTTTTTTTTGAGACAGAGTCTCACTCTGTTGCCCAGGCTAGAGTGCCGTGGCGTCAGCCTAGCTCACAGCAACCTCAAACTCCTGGGCTCAAGCAATCCTTCTGCCTCAGCCTCCCAAGTAGCTGGGACT
>CAUYMX010089707.1:0-43489 GCA_963573855.1 Lepilemur septentrionalis | reverse complement strand
TAACCACTGCACTCCATCCAGCATGGGCAACGCAGCAAGATCCTATCTCTCTCTCTCTTTTTTTTTTTTTTTTGAGACAGAGTCTCACTCTCTTGGGCTAGAGTGCTGTGGCATCAGCCTAGCTCACAGCAACCTCAGACTCCTGGGGCTCAAGTAATCCTTCTCCCTCAAACTCCCAGATAGCTGGGACTACAGGCACGCACCACCACGCCTGGCTCATTTTTTCTATTTTTAGTTGTTTGGCTAATTTCTTTCTATTTTTAGTAGAGACAGGGTGTTGCTCTTGCTCAGGCTGGTCTCAAACTCCTGAGCTCAAACGATCCTCCCTTAAAAACAAAGAAAACCTACAGTCCAGAAAGGATTCCTTTACATTTCACTTTCTGAGCACAGAGAGGCACACATAATATTATTGAGCCTGGACTCATTAACTCAACCTCTGCCATAGAATCACTTATTGCAAAGAGAAGAACTTGTTTTCCAATCTTGGATAAGAATATTAAGAGCAAAACATGTAGAATTTGAAACAAAATTTCACCGAATCCAAAAACTGAAAGATGGAAAATATTAAATTATTTCCACATTAAAAGGTGTAGAGTTTTCCAAATGATCTTCATATCAATAAAAAATTCCATAGAGAAAACTTAAATTTGGGGAAAATATTATAACCAAATTTTAGAATATCAAAGAGATTTTTTAAAATTTTCATTGGAAAATTTTGGTTATTGTTACTAAGAAATATTGCTGGATCTCCTTTAATGAAGGTTAAGATAGAGCTATAAAAGTTCCTATTCTAACACTACAACTGTTTCAAATAGTATGATGTACAAACATCCCAAAAATAAAAAGTCCATCACCATAAAAGGTATACAAACATAAAATTTTTCATAAGAAAATTAACCTTCAGATTCATTGGATATTAAAACACTGTTTAATGAATAATCTCATTGAGTCAATAGAGAACAATCAAATAAACAGAATAAAAAAACATTAAAAACATAATTTAAATGTAAACACTTTTACCTTCAAAAAATCCTCCATAAATAGATTCCCCTCCACGTCCATTTCCTAAGAATGAAAAATACACTCTTAATACTCTCAAGAAAGTGAGCTCCTCAAAGGTGCTACCTAAACAATATACTTCTTAAAAAGTAGATGCTCAAATAATTCTGAATCAACAATACTCAAAGGATCATACCAAATCATAAAAGATATGGCATAAATATGACAAAGACTATTAATATACATGGAAAAAAGAACTTTCAGATGCTAAAGATGCTTACTCAGGTCTTTTAACAGGAATTAATGACTTTTTTCCAAAGTGTCTTTAAATACAGTTCCAATGTTTTACAATAAAAAAGTATAGGTAAAAATTATATTGTAGTAAGGATTACTAGTTGTGACAAAATCAAACACATAACACTGATAGATTACTAAGAGATAAACATAGTGTTTTGCTTTGGTATCCAAAAGCAAATTTCTGAAATTAATTTCATGCATCAAAGGTGAAATTATTTTTTATGTGCTTCCTTCTTTTATATCTTTCCGTGAGTACTCCTAACTGTTGGACCAAAGACTAAACTGAGTGAGAAGTAAACTGGACTAAGACTGGGGACTTGTGTAACTTTGAGATCTATGATACTTAACAAAAGAATACATGATTTTTTTAAAGTCTCACCTTCACTAAAGTCACCACCTTGAACCATAAAATCCTTGACAACTCTGTGAAACAGACAACTCTTATAATGTAATGGCTTCTGAGTTGATTTCCCTGTCCCCTTTTCACCTACAGAGAAGAAAAATTAGTATGACATTTAACAGAAAAGAAATCAAAGATGCAGTATTAAAGCAAAATAAATGAAAACTTTTGCCCTGTAAAATATACATCTCTTTTCAAAATACTCTTCATACTAAGAAAAATGAAAAATTTAAATTTAAAAATAAAAAGAATATACATTTATTGATACTTTATAGACTTCTTTAAAACATAGAATTTTCACTCCTTTCAGAATTTTTAAAAAATTCATTTAAAAACCACCCATATATTTCTGGAGAGTACAGATAATTATGTTCAGATAATAACCTATCACAACCAATACCTCTAAGAATTACTTTCATGCCCTAGTCAATGCTACATAATCTTCATGTTAAGAAGTTATATGCAGCTGGGCGTACTGGTTCATGCCTGTAATCACATGGTGGCTCACGCCTGGCTAGCACTCTGGGAGGCCGAGGCGGGAGGATTGCTCGAGGTCAGGAGTTCAAGACCAGCCTGAGCAAGAGTGAGACCCCATCTCTACTAAAAAAAAAAAAGAAATTAGCTAGACAACTAAAAATATATAGAAAAAATTAGCCAGGCATGGCAGCGCATGCTTGCAGTCCCAGCTACTCGGGAGGCTGAGGAAGAAGGATTGCTTGAGCCCAGGAGTTTGAGGTTGCTGTGAGCTAGGCTGACGCCATGGCACTCTAGCCTGGGCAACAGAGCGGGACTCTGTCTCCAAAAAGAAAAAAAAGAAGTTATATGCATGAAAAAATCAAAAATTAAAGCAAGCCATGCCAGTTGTGGTGGTTCACACCTATAATCCCAGCCACTCAGAAGGCTGAGATAGGAGGATCATTTGAGTCCAGGTATTCAAGGCCAGTTTGGGCAACATAGTGAGACACTGTCTCTTTAAAATAAAAAAAACAAACAAACAAACAAAAAGCAAGCCACAGTCAAGTGGGACTACCATTAGGAGAAATGAAAATGTGAACAAACCTGTACAAAGACAACGAAAGTTCTCGCATGTTTTGGGGCACACATCCGAAAATAATTCAAAGACCACTCTTCCAGCTGAAAAAGAAGGCAGTTGGTTTAAATTTCTTTACTAATTTAAAATATTAAATACTTCTTTATAAATGTTAACTAATATTCTTACCAGGTTGATTGTTAATGGCAATGTCAAAAAAACATCGAGGACGCTGAACCTTTATTCCCATGGCTCCAAGACTGCAATCTATGAGTAAAACACAGTTTCAGAGAAGCAGACTAAAACAGCAAAGATTTTCACAAATCTCTGAAAAAATAATTGTGGAATTTAACTAGAAATGTAGTTTGAATTTATTTTGGTATTTATTTCTAAGAGGTAAATCACGTGGATTATCAGTGCTTCCATTTTAGATATTAGATTGCATTTTGTGAGGCAAATAGAAAAGACTTGAAAGGTAAGTCTTAACCATTACTATGTAATCAAATTTCTATTCTATAAACCAACTACAGATTACCAGCCCAAACAGAAAATTGTATGAAGTCTGTATGATTAGTGAACGCAACAGATTACCTTTAAATGAGGTGAGGGGGGAACCCAACAAAACCAAAAAACCCAAAAAACAAACAAACAAGAAACCCAAGGACAACTTATCTAATCCCTTTGCTTCTGGAAAATGAAAATGAGAGTTCTGATTAAAATGTGAGGCTTGGCTGGTCTGATGGTAGTGAGTTATCAGAACTTACTAACATTAGTGTCACTGAAGTTGGTATCCAATCCCCCACTGCTATATTTGAGTGGCTAAAAAAAGAAAGAAAAGAAAATGTGAGGCTTTAAAAAACAGAAAAAAGAAGAACATTCAAATTCCTAAAATAACACCAAAAATAAATCATCTAGAAAGAAAAAAACCTGAGGGCATTTTAGTGACAGCATGACATCATGAAATGGCATGTATAGTAGGTTTACATTCTGAATAAAAACATTTCATGTTTTGATGCAAGGTCTCATTCTGTTGCCCTGGCTAGAGTGCGGTGATATGATTACAGCTCACTGCAACCTCAAACTCCTGGGCTCAAGTGATTCTCCTGCCTCAGTCTGCCAAGTATTAATAGCTAGGAACAGGCACACACCATCACGTCTCGTTAATATTTATTTAGTTATTATAGAGACAGGGTCTTGCTATGTGACCCAGGCTGGTCTCAAACAAACACCTGGCCTCAAAAGATCCCCAAGATTCCCTACTGTCTCGGTCTCCCAAAGTGCCAGGATTACTGGCCTGAGTGACTATGCCTGGCCCTTTATTCTTTTAAATTAAAATTTTTCAAGTAATTGTAGATCCACATGCAATTATAGAAAATACAGAGAGATCCAGTGTGCACTTTACCCAGTTCCCTTCAACGGGAACATTTTACAAAATTCTATAGCATAATAGCTGTTACAACTCACATATTTTATTCCCATTTCCCCAATTTTATTTGTACTCGTTTAGTTTTACACAACTGTATCACACGTGTAAAAGCAAGGGAGAGAAAGGGGAGGCTCAACAAGCCCTCTGCCCAAATTATCAACAATTTGAAAAATACAAATTATATGTATTGATTTGTTTAATGCTGATTGTGTGATGAATTTTATTACATAAAAGATTACATTGAGTTCAAATTCAGCGCAAATGTTGATATTCACTTTTGGCATTAATGCATGGGAAAGGGGGGGAAATGATATTTTCTCATAACTTCCTCCATTTAAAAATTACTAACAGATATAACGAATACTAGAATTTTTTTGCATAAAAAAAGCAAAAAAAAAAAAAAAAGCAGGGTGTGGTGGCTCACGCCTGTAATCCTGGCACTCTGGGAGGCTGAGGCGGGTGGATTGCTCAAGGTCAGGAGTTCGAAACCAGCCTGAGCAAGAGCGAGACCCTGTCTCTACTAAAAATAGAAAGAAATTAATTGGCCAACTAAACATATAGAAAAAATTAGCCGGGCATGGTTGCACGTGCCTGTAGTCCCAGCTACTCGGGAGGCTGAGGCAGAAGGACTGCTTGAGCCCAGGAGTTTGAGGCTGCAGTGAACTATGATCGTGCCACTGCCCTCCAGCCTGGGCCACAGAGCAAGACCCCATTCTCTTTAAACAAGCCAACAAAAAATTATGTCAAACATTCTAATACCTTTACCATTATCATCATTTCTTATATAGACTATTACAATAACATCCTAACTGGTTTCTCTGCTTTTACTCTTGGTTCTATACCGCCTATTTTCCACAGAATAACCAGAATGTTATGATTCTTTTAAAACATGAACCTAAACACATCATTCCCCTGCCTAAAACTCTGACGTCTTACCATCCCATTTAACTGAAATGTCTTAGCATGAATTTTAAGGCTCTCAGCCAGCACTGTCTAATATATGAGCCACATAGGCAATTTAAAACTTTTCAGTACCCACATTTTGACAACTAAATTAGGCTAATTTTAATAATATATTCTATTTAACTTAGGAAGTACAGGTTGAATATCCTTGCTGAATATGCTTAAAGCCAGAAGTGTTTCATATTCTTTTGAATTTTAGAATATTTGTGTATACATATAACATATCTTGGGGATGAGACCAAAGCCTAAACACTGAATTCATTTATGTTTCCTATGTATTTATACACATAGCCCAAGCACAATTTTACACAATATTTAAATAATTTTGTGCATGAAGTTAAGTCTTTTGTGATTTTTTTTTCTTTTTTTTTTTTTTTTGAGACAGAGTCGTGTTCTGTTGGCTGGGCTCCAGTGCCAAGGTGTCAGCCTAGCTCACAGCAGCCTCAAACTCCTGGGCTCAAGCAATCCTCCTGCCTTAGCCTCCCATGATGCCTGGCTAATTTTTCTATTTTTTTTTTTCCCCGTAGGGACAGGGTCTTGCTCTTGCTCAGTCAGTCTGGTCTCAATCCTTAAGCAATCCTCCTGCCTCAGCCTCCCAGATTGCTAGGATTACAGGCATGAGCCACCACACCGAGTGAAATAAAGTTTTTTAAGTACTTAAGTGTGAAATTTTCCACTTGTGGTGCTCAAAAAGTTTTAAATTTTGGAGCATTTGGATTTCAGATTTCTGGATTAGGGAGGCTCAACTCTAATGCTGTGAAGTCCAAAATATTATCATTTCAACATATAATCAACATAAAAATGTTGAGATATTTTACATTCTCTTCTTGCTAAGTCTTAGAAATTTAGTGTATATTTTATAATTACCACATATCTCAATTCAGACTAGCCACATTTTGAGGGTTCAGTAAGCTCATGTGGCTCATGGCTCCCATTATCTCAATTGTATGGCTCTAAATATGTTACTGTTGACCTCTATTCATGTTCCTAAAGTTTTATCTCCTAACATTTCCTAATATTTCCTAACATCTTCTTCAATTTTACTCAGCTACACTGGTACTACTGTTTTTCTAATATTCCAAGGCCTATTCTCTCATTATGTCCTTTACATTTGCTGTTCCCTCTACGTGGAATGCTCTTATCCCATCTTCTGATGGTTATATCCTCACTTAATTTAAGTCACTGCTGAAGTATCATCTTCTCACAGAGGCCCATCCCTGACTAGTCTACCATATTGAAAAGAGTAACCCCCTATCCCCCAACACTTTATATCCCCTTATTCTGCTTTAATTTTCTTCCCAACATTTATTGCTAATTGGTTTTTATTATAAATCCAAGTTTTTATATCTATCTCCTCTCACTAATATAAACTCCATGATGTGACAGATCTGAATTTTCATTCTTACTCCCCTCTTAATTCTCAGTGCCTCAAACAGTACTTGGCATATGACAGGAAATCAGTATTTATTAACTGAATGAATAAATGTGAAAGCATAGGCATCCGTGAGAATGCAACATTGTAATAACAAAAAGCCAGAAACATTCAAAATATCTCACAATGGAAGAAAAGGTGAATAAATTATTTAATACTCTATGGCATTTTAAAGTCTTTATATAACACAATCCAAGATACCTATTTTTGTTGAAAAGCAGAAAAAAAAAAAAAACAAAACAACAAAACAAAACCAAAAACAAAAAAAAAGCGCCAGGCTCAGTAGCTCATGCCTGTAATTCCAGCACTTTGGGAGGCCAGGAGTTCAAGACCAGCCTAGGCAAATATAAATAGACCCTGTCTCTCTAAAAAAAATACACATTAAAAAATTAGCCAGGTGTGGCAGCACACACCTGTAGTCCCAGCTATTCAGGAGACCTACAGGAGAATCACTTGAGGCCAGGAGTTGAGGCTGCAGTGAGCTAGGATGATGCCACTGTACTATACCCAAGGTGACAGAGTGAGACTGGGGAAAAAAAAAAAAAAACAATAACAAAAAACCAAATACACACAGGTACACAAGTGTGTATGGTATGTTTCTTTGTGTATTTTTAAAAGAAGCAAAAAGAAAAGTATTTATTTTCTAGTTTAATAAAGTCATCTGGTGGGAAAGAAAATGGGTTAGCTGAGTAAGGAAGATATTTTAACTTTATACACATAGGATTTCAATTATATAACACAGAAATGTATTATTAAAAATTATTACAAAAACATATAAAACTGAAGAGAAAAATGATCAAAGATAATTCATGGATGACAATATTCATATCAGGTGAAAAAAGCAAAGTTAGTAAATAGAATTAACTATAAAATTTCAATTTCATACGTATCAGTATGCATAGAAAATAAACAGAACTTACGCCAAAATATTAACAATAATTATGTTTGGGCCATGGGTTTAAAAATTATTTTTTCTTTTCTTTTCTTTTTTTTTTTTTTTTGAGACAGAGTCTTGCTCTGTCACCCTGGGTAGAGTACAGTGATCCCAGCTCACTGCAATCTCAAACTCTGGGCTCAATGATCCTCCTGCTTCAGCCTCCCAAGTAGCTGGGACTAAAGCTACTTGCGTGCCAAGGCTAATTTTTTCTATTTTTGGTAGAGACAGGGTCTCGCTCTTGCTCAGGCTGTTCTCAAACTCCTGACCTCAAGCCATCCTCCTGCCTTGGCCTCCCAGAGTGCCAGGATTATAGGCTTAAGCCACTACACCCAGCCTTTAAAGATTATCTTTTATGTATTTCTGTTTTCTAAATTTCTTCAATAGATACTAAATTTATAATCAAGTAAAAAATATTTTTTAGAGAAATACTGAGATTTTTTGCCTATCAATAGTAAGATCTTTTAAAAGAATTCCCAATAAATGTACAAATGGACAGAAATAGGAATTTATAATATTACTACTAACAGTATACAACTCCAATACTTAGCAATATTTGAAATTCTTAAGTGTTTATGCCTGGAACCAGTAAAATTCAACTGGTAGGAATTTATTATAAGGAACTACCCCAAATTCACAAAGCCTTCAGATGTAAAGTTGGTTATCTTGGTTTTCTTTTTAGTAACATAATCAAAAGCAGCCTATCCAACATTACAAAAAAATGGTTAAGTTATGGTCTCTGGTTCAACAAAGTATCATAGTTATTAAAGCAATGCATACTAAGATTAATAATTCAGAAAATGCTCATAATTTGTTATGAGATATAAAAGATATAAAATAGTATATATAATATTATTATAATCAAGTAAACTACTCCCAACCCTCAAGCTTGGGCAAAGATTTACAAAAAGGGGAAAAAAAAGAGTCGAAAGAAAATAATCATTATTATGTTTGGTTGTAGGACTGGAGAGGGCTTTTGCCTCACTACTTTCTATTTTATTTCAATAAGCATTATAAAGAAAAAAATTTCTAATAAAAGAAAAATGTATATAGACTCTTTTAAGATTATAATGTACATGTCTGTAAATGGTTGTAATATGTACTTAAATCTTATCACTCAAGGATATACTTTTCACAGAAATTGATTAAAATTAGTTTTCCTGAAATGACAAACCAAATATATCTTAAAATCAAGAAAGATGAAAGATAGCAAATTATTATTAAAATTATTACATAAATCCCTTGAGTATGTAAATGCTCTAATATTAGTAGCTAATGAAGAACAATGGTGACACAAAAGATGGCTCACACACTGTCTCTACCATTGATAACCATTACTAAAAAGTTACTTATTACTAATCAGAAATAGGATACAGTATTTCCTCTATAATTATGATTTCCTGGTATTACTAACTAAATAATATCTAAAGTCAGACACAGACAAGAATCTTCTCATTTTGTTCAAGAAAAAGTATAGAGAAAACAATGCTGAGAGATATCAAAATTTCAGGGAAAAATTAAGCCCATGAAATTTTCAATAAAACAATTCATGAATTGCTTAATAATACTAGAATATAATCAAAGGTTTCAGAGTAGTAGTCTGAGGGTGATTTGTTTGCTGCAAATTTGTTTAGTCTGAATGAGTTGCAGCCATATGTATAAAATCCAGATTTTTCTTGGGGAAAAAAAAAAATCACCATGGCTGGCACTGTGCCCCATTTCTGTAGAGCAATCAGCAGTCTGCTCCCAGTAGATGGCATATATATGTTCTAGTTTGACCTAGTTCCCACTATTGCCTATTAGCTGTTACCATTTATTATCTACCTGACTCCACGCACTCACCTCACCTGCCTGACCCCTTCAGAAATTTGAATACCAAATGTATTTATTTTTTAATTAACAATTATTATAGTATTTTTAATTTTCATTTTGTTTTTTAAAGTTTATTTTATTTCATTTATTTTTTTTCAAGACAGAGTCTTGCTCTGTTGCTCACAGTAGAGAGTGCAGTGGTGTCATCCTAGCCCACTGCAACCGCAAACTCCTGGGTCTCCTGAGTAGCTGGGACAGCAGGCACTGTGCCACAACATTGGTGATTTTTCTATATTTAGTAGAGACGGGGGTCTCACTCTTGTTCAGACTGGTCTTGAACTCCTGACCTCAAGCAATCCTCTGGCCTTGGTCTCCCAGAGTGCTAGAATTACAGGTGTGAGCCATTGCTCCTGGCCCTGAATACCAAATTTAATCTAGTTTTTTTCATTATGAAAATATATTTTTAGTAATTCAAGCAATAAAGTAAAAGCTCACTGAAAAAATTAGATCATACAAAAATGCACAAAATCCTGATAGTTATAGCTTTTAATATTTTATATTCTATTTTTTCTAAGATGATTACTATATGTTGTTTTTAATGTCTATCAACAATATAGTCACTTTGTACCTCAATAATAAAGTAATAAAATTTTAAAATACCACAAAATGCTAAGTTTATAAACTTATCCAACAAACACATTTCATAAAAAAAATCAGCAAGAGGTAACCAGTTCATGTGTAAAAAGTTTAATCTTGTAGTTTCATGTATAGAATAATTTCCGTATTTACCCTAAATAACATGACTAAAGGATGCCATGAAAAAGAGAACAATGATACAGGCAACTAATTATTAAAATATATAGCAAAGGACATAGTGTTTATAATAAGGCAATAAGTAATACAGTGAGTTTTTATTATATTCAAAAAGTTATTTGGAAGTTTCACACAGTATGAGAGAGTCAGCATAGCATTGAGTCTCCAGTCTTGAAAAAGCAGACAGTAAATTCTTTTAACTATTAAGATGCTAAGCAACTCTCAGCCCCTTCCAATTTCCCTGGCCAATTCCTACAAGTCCTATAAGATTCAACTTAGCCAGAGTTCACTCTCTGGGAACTTTACACTGACTCTCTAAGGGTTAAACAATTCTCCCTGGTTGAATCTTACTCTCATTATCCCAAAAATTTGTTTTTAAATCCCACCAATTTGAAACCTTTGTAACTTCAACACCAAGTACAGTGACTACTTTACCAAATAGAAAGAATGCTAATCAATGGAATCATCAGCAGAACTAAACTCTTCTATTATAACCCAGTGCCTTTCCCCTTAAATGTACTGCTTCTCACATGGGTTATTGCTAATATTTATCTGTAATCAGTAAATTCTCCCAGAGCCTACCAGTAATCATCCTCTTAGCCTAATCCACAACTGAAACAGAACCCATTTTCTATATCTGTCTACTGGGGCTGCATTCTATTAAAAAGGTGTCCCCTCTCCCTTTTTATAAACAGAATCCACTTCTTCAGTTCAAGACCAAGAAACAAAGAAAGGATGTTCTCATCTGCTAAGTTTAATGAAACAAGAGACATTTTTTACACAAGATTTCCACCTCTAAGTGCAATTGTGTAAGTTTAATTAATTAAAACTATACCAGATCTTTAAGATTACTTTCAAAGAAAGAAATTTAACATTCACACCAGCCACTTTAGCCCACTCCTAATGTAGTTCACATTGATCAAATGAGAAACGGAAGTAGACTTGCTTCTTCAAAAACATCTGTATACATTTATGAATGCCAAGTTGCTAATGAATTAAGTAAAAACAAGGTTAAAATTCTGAGGTGAGTGTCAGAAGGCAACTATGCTCTTCCATATAGCACCCATTCCCTTGGTGTTTCTGACAGACATAAACCACTGCTGCCCTGGTAGCAGCATGAATAACTGTGTATAGGCACTTCTGAAATTCTTAAATCCTTTAAGAAAACTTAAAAAGTGATAATCTGTAATATTGCCAAATTCAGCATTTTTTTAAATTTCAAATTCGGTGTTAAATAAGGATATTATGCACTCTTTACATATACAATCTGAGAGATACAAAAATAATATACCTATATCAGTACCAGACCACAAAGGCAAATACTAACTGGGAAATTTCTGCTAATACCTTTAATGTTGTACCTGCAATTACCGAAGTTCTTATAATCATAAATTTGACCACACTGTCTTCAGAGATATACTCAAAATCATTTTAGACCTCTTATTCAATCCAATAATTCCTACATAAAAAAATCAAAGACTTTCAGGGCTTGAAGGACCTTAAGAGATAATCTGATCCAATCTTTTGATTTTATAGATCAAGAACAGGACGAGAACTGAAATGACTGGCTCAAATTCACAAATGGAAAAAAATAAAAGTTCTGGTTTAGTACTCTCTACAACTTCACTGTAAAAACTAGTTTACTCACAAATATTTCAGATAACGGCTTATTCAATTTTACCTTCCACCATATGACCATAATGCAATGGTTTAATTATGAATAAACCTTAAGCTAAAGTGTACAATTAACAGTACCTTAATAGATAAACAAAATTACTTCATTCACTTAAAAAATGAGTTAAGGAATCACTCATGTTTTTAAATTACCATTTTAATATCAAAGAACGATGTTTACATTTATTAGTATCATACAATCAAATATCAAGAAGAGGTTTGTGATCACTTTAAGCCTCCACTCTAAAGCAAAGTACAAAAGTTTTCCTGTCTGGCACTAAAAGTGCAAAGTCCCAGTTACAGCAATTTTCTCTGAATATTTATAATACTGCCCATAGTAAATTTCAAAATGCAAGTTCTGCCTTACGGAAATAAGAATACACCAAGTTCTTACGGAAACCATATATGCATTAAACCAGGGCAAAATCGCTGAAACTTAAGCAAAATGAAAATGGAAGTTCAGTGCTAACATTAAAAAAAAAAAAAGCAAGCAACACCACAATGTAGCAGAAAGACTTGGAACAAACTCTTCAAATTGCTAGAATTATCTCTGGATTCCTATTCATATGACCTCTTAGTACATTAGGATCCTGAAAATAGTTATAATTTTGTTGAAATACTCTATAAAAAAGTATTTATAAAGTACTCTATAGAGTAAGGGCGGGGGGAAGTCAACATGTATTTCCTAAGAGGGGCAACTACAATTTAAAGAATTGCAGATACTAGCACTCTGGGAGAGCGAGGCGGGAGGATTGCTCAAGGTTAGGAGTTCAAAACCAGCCTGAGCAAGACAGAGACCCCATCTCTACTAAAAATAAAAAGAGATTAATTGGCCAACTAAAAATACATAGAAAAAAAAAATAGCCGGGCACAGTGGTGCATGCCTGTAGTCCCAGCTACTTGGGAGGCTGAGACAGAAGGATTGCTTGAGCCCAGGAGTTTGAAGTTGCTGTAAGGTAGGCTGATGCCACTGCACTCTAGCCCAGGCAACAGAGTGAGACTCTGTCTCAAAAAAAAAAATTGCAGATAATGTCATAACTAATAGAACTAATTCATCTTTCTATTATAAATGGCCACAAATTTCCCTTCGCATAAAGAATGGGATGCCATCTGCCAGAAAATCTAATTTAAAATAGGCAAAATATCAAAAAGACAAAAACCCTATGTATAGGCCACCAATACTGCAAGACCACAATAACAAGCACCATTGTACATTGAGTTTATGTAATTAAACAAAACCAAAAAAACCCAACAAGCACCAAAATATAAAGGCTTTAATAAGTCAAAATAAACATAATGAACGTTGTTCACTCACAGTAGAACTGCTGAATTGTCTTCTAACAAACCTGAGTATTTTTCAAGCCCATAGCTGATGACAGCTGGAAATCAAAACAATGTCATTTTGTAGATGAAGAAACCGACACTCAGAAGACTGGGCCAGAAAATACTAATTTTCTAACCTATGAAGTTTGCATATGTATACACTCCTGACAGCAAGGGAAGGCAACCCTGACAACTGCCTGCAGAGGACAAAAAGCCTTAAGAAGGAACACAATTCAAATGGCAGAATTCTACTACAAGATCCTATAGTATCTCAGAGCATCAATAATTCTGAATCACAAAAAGATTGTTAAACAATATACAATGGGACAGAGGCGTATGTAATTTCTTGTAGAAATGATCCCATTTCAAATGGTTAACATAAAAAAAGGGGGAGGGTACTAAAACGGGCGAATTTTTCAGGTATATAAAAAACACGAAGGAGAGAAGCAACCATTCTAGATACTCGTATTTTTTCTGGATTTTATGGCACGATTTCAAAATTTATAAAATGTTCTCTCCCTTCCCCTCCCCCCATCATTGTTACGAAGTAGCAAATACTGGCCATCCTCCTTTACCAGCTAGGAATACACACAGATGTAATAAGCGTATGTATTTTCCCCTTTCTGGTTTTAGCTACTGAAAGTTATTACTGGACCCCCAAATTTCTAAAATATCTCATTGTTCCTTGGATGCTGTATTTGCGACCGCTACTGCAAAATTTTGGTACTGTACAGAAAGTACCATTGTGGGAAGAAATAAAAATCAATGCACAAAATGGTGCTTTTATAACATTTTCAAAAGGAACGGGCATTCTCCTTGCCGGTAGACCTAGACTTTGCTCAAGACTAAAGATCAACCAATTAGCACACTTCTCCTTAAGGCATATGGGGCTCCGAAACCATCACCCTTCCTCCTAAAGAGAAATTATCCCCTCCGAAAAGGCCTCCTCAGCTCACAGCTCCTTGAAAACGTGGGAGAACTTCCCAAGAGCTCAGGTGAGACCCTGGATTTAAGTTTTAGGAGAATACTTAACAAAGTGGCCTGGGCCACTTAACTATGCACGACAACTGCTGTCCTGCGAGAGGAAAAGGTCGGAGTAAGAGGAAATGCCTGTCTTCAATTTTAATCCCTGTCATGCAGGCTCTTCGCCCGTCACTCTCCAACCCTAAACTGACAGGACCTCAGGTTGCGCCTCCCAGTTTCCCACCAACCCTTCCACCTACCCTGCAGTAGTGCTCAGTCTTACGATTTTGAAGCATTAAGAATCAACCCGGATCCCTAGAGTTCAGGCCGCCATCGCTGCCGCCATATTACAGCTTGTGCGGCAAAATGCGTCAGGGAGGGAGGTGTGAGCCTGAGCGGGGAGGGCGGGGGCTGGCAGAGGAAGGGCCGTTCTCAGGCCTGGGAGGCTCGGCTGGAAGCCTTCTCCAGCTGCAAAAGCCAGTCTTGCGGTTCTCAAGGGCCCCCTCTAGGCCCAAGGAGCCCAGATACCTCGAGAGGAAGACGGTTAACCTGGTCCGGCCTGCCGCGCCGGCTCCGCCCGTCTCCCTGAGCGCTTGCAGCTCTCGTACCCGGGACTGCTGCAAATGACGCCATCAAAATAACATGAGCCTTAAGCCACTTACCTGCACCGGTAAAGTTTCCCCTTCCCTGGGTCAGGTCCTTTAAAGCGCTTCAAATCTACCGCCGTCAGAAAAGGCGCTAAAGCCCGCTAACCGCCTCCCTCCCCCACAGCCCGTCCCGGCGTGGAGGGAAAGCGTCGCACCGGAAGTGCGTCACGGGTTGATTGACGGCATCTCCCGGCGTTCCCTTGCTTGAGTCACTACTACCTCCTTGGATTTCTAGGATTTTGGTGCTTGTTACATAGCTAGTTGACTTGACTGGGAAGGTTTGTAACCGTCAAAATGCCATATCGTTCTTGAAATAAAGTGCTTCATTTAATAAACACTTACTGATCTTTGCGAGGGAATTGGAAAGGAATCCTACCTTCATAGAGTTTCCACTTCAAGTTCCATTTAACGCTAGGATACAAGTTCTAAAACGCAGTAATGAACAAGGTGCTATTTGAGGAAAGAAGAGAAAACTGCAAAGAGTATTGACCTTCTTTGCTGTTGTTATTTTACAGATAAAGAAATTGAGGCTCAAGGAAGATAAGTACCTCCCCCTCAAACACACTTCGTAAGTGCCAAAGCAAGTTTTTTGATTCCAAATCCAGTGCCTTCTAAGGAAATATGTCATATATTATTATTCAATTATTTTAAAGGGTAAAGTTTCCTGGATTACATTAGAAATAACCACTGCTATTTGGTCTGGGGAAGGGGCAGCGATCTTTGTAGGGATGTGGAGTGTGTTTTAAAGGAACTAGCTAGCTATAGGACATAAATCCTTCCTATGGTTTAAAAAAAATGTAAGTTATGATCATTTAAAATTTTCACTCATTTACCTCAGGTAAATTAATTATCAACACAGTTAGGTATGTGGTACATATAAAGGGCTTGACCAATTTTACATAGCAGTAAAACTGAGAGGACAATTCTGCCAAGGGACCGATGCCTCTTGCCTCTTGCCCCTTGTAAGCCTTTTCCCTTATAGTAAGACAGCAGTAGCATACTCATATTTAGACTGTCCAGAGTTTATATGGACTTACACTTTGCAGTGGGGAGAGCAATTCTGCAATACCTTAAAAGATCTGATTTATATTAACTACTACTGAGAAAAGTATTTTTTATTTTTTATTTATTTATTTTTTGAGACAGACTCTCACTCTGTAGCCTGGGCTAGAGTGCTGCGGCGTCAGCTAGCTCACAGCAACCTCAGACTTCTGGGCTCAAGTGATTTTCCTGCCTCAGCCTCCCGAGTAGCTGGGACTGCAGGCATGTGCCACCATGCCCGGCTAATTTTTTCTCTATATATTTTTAGTTGTCCAATTAATTTCTTTCTATTTTTTAGTAGAGACTGGGTCTCGCTCTTGCTCAGGTTGGTTTCGAACTCCTTACCTTGAGCGATCCTCCTGCCTCGGCCTCCCAGAGTGCTAGGATTACAGGCGTGAGCCACCGTGCCTGGCCAGAAAAGTATTTTTTAAAAGATGAATTTCTATGAGCATTGGCTTGTTGTGCAGCTTCCTTTAGAATATATGTTTATTTAGCTATGATATACAAATTAGTTTCTTAGGATTCCACTTGTAGAAGTAATGTGTAAGTGGCATTGCTGTTGTATTGGTGTATTCTCTTTCTCACCCATTCAGTCAGAGACATTTTTTGAGGATATGTTACAGATCATTATACCATAATTAACATTTTGAGGTATACAAAGGTAATATTACTTGTATTATTCCAGGGTGTACCATCTTCATAGAGAAAGAGACATATATGAAGTAATTGAAGAATTATTTAATAGTAAAATGTTAATAAGTACTTACTATAGTATAAATTATACATGGTTAGATTTTAGGAGACTCTTGAAAGAAGTTTTGAACCAGCATTAGCCATGTCAATTCCAGGACTGGTGGCTGGTGCTGAGCCACAATGAAGTTTTCACTGCTCTGTCCTTAGGAAAAATGGTCTGTTTTGTTTTGTTTTGTTTTGAAATTAAGTTTGTCACCTTTTTTTAGTGTTAACTATCCTTTTGTGAAACGATGGTTGTAGAATATGGTAGTTGTTTTCTTTCTCCAGATGTCCTTACTTGGACAAATGAAAAACTGGCATGTTGTGTTGGGGCCCAAATACACTGAAATTTCATTGGTCTGTGAAATCCCATAATTTCCCAAATTGATTTGACATGGATTTAGTGTTCCAAGAAAGAATATGTTGCAAGTAAAAGGAAATATTGTAATCTCCAATAACAGTGTGACTGTAATGGGTATATTTCTCTCTTACATAAAGATCTTAGGTAAGTAGGCCAGTTGAGAGGTCAGCCCTGCATCATGTAGTTATTTAGGGACTTAAGTTCCTCCCATCATGTTATTCCAGTGTACCTCAGGGTCTTATTATTGCAAGATTAGAGTGTGTTGCATTGAGTTTCAGCTGGCATGAAAAGAAGAGACAATGTTTTAAGGCCTAAACCAGAAAGTAGCACATCCTGCTTTGGCTCTAATTCCATCAATGAGGACAAAATTACAGGGTCAAACCCAGTAATAAGGGAGATAATCTTGGCATGTGCCTAGAAACAAAACAAAAAGGTATTATAATGGAAAATTAACAGTCTTAAGTCCCACATAATCCCCTTAAAAGGTAGTATTTACATAATTAGTGTGACCATTCTACCATTCTACACTGTGGATAGACACAAGAGTCATGTTGTAGCGTTTTTGTTTTTTTTTTTTTTTTTGAGACAGAGTCTCATTCTGTTGCCCGGGCTGTAGAGTGCCGTGGCATCAACCTAGCCCACAACAACCTCAAACTCCTGGGCTCAAGCAATCCTTCTGCCTCAGCCTCCCAAGTAGCTGGGACTACAGGCATGTGCCACCATGCCCGGCCCATGTTGTAGCGTTTTGAAATACTTTTAGACCAGGCACAGTGGCTCATGCTTATAATCTTAGCATTTTAGGAGGCCAGGTTGGGAGGATCACTTGAGGCCAGGATTTTGAGACCAGCTTGGGCAACATAGCGAGACCCTATCTCTACAAAAAGTGTCTGCAGTCCTAGCTACTCTGGGAGGCTGAGCCAGGAGGATCACTTGAGCCCAGGAATTTGAGGTTGCAGTGAGCTATGATGGTGCCACTACACTCTAGCCCAGGCAACAGAGTGAGATGCTGTTTAAAAAAAAAAAAATTAGATTTAAAAACAAAAAAAAATATTTTTACAGTCATTAAAACAAGGATTTTCAAGTGTGGCTTCAGCTAGTTAGCTCTTGTCTTATTTGCATGCCTTTCTTTAAGATAAGATTTTAAATTAAAGTTTAACATTCAACCATAAATCACAAATATAGCTGAATAAATTTTTGCAAAGTGAAGATGCAGGCATAACCTCCACTAGATTAAGGCATAGAGCAAAAGCACTATCAGCAACCCAGAAGCCTTCCTCATGCCCCCTCCTACTAATTTCACCACCCTACCCTTACCCCTGCCAAAGATAACCTCTATTTGGAGTTCCGTCAGTATATATTAGTTTTGCCTATTTTTGAATCTTACATAAATGGAATTATGCATATGTACCCTTTTGTTTTCAGGTTTTAACTATTATGAATAAAGCTTCTGTAAACATACTTAGTGTATTAGAACACGTATATTGCATATATGTTGGAAATATATTTAGGAATTAAATTGCTAGATCTTAAGGTATGGGTAGATTCAGCTTTGGTAGATAATGCCAAAGAGTTTTTACAAAGAGTGGTTGTTCCAATCTATACTCTTATTATGGATGTCTTTTGATGACAGTATTAGAGTTATCTTTTACAAATAACAGAAACCTAATGTTAACCATCTTAGGTAAAAAGGGGAATATATTGCTTCATGAGACAGAACTAATCGACAGTGTGGTGCTTTAAAATACGTCCACATAGCCAGGCATGGTGGTGTACACCTGTAGTCCCCAGCTACTTGGGAGGCTGAGAAGGGAGGATGCTTGAAGTCAGGAGTTCAAGGCTATTGTGCACTAAGAGCACACCTGTAAATAGCCACTGCACTCCAGTCTGGGCAACATAGTGGGATCCCCCCCAAAAAAATTATGTTCACAAATTCTTTTTTTTTGAGATAAGGTCTTGTTCTGTCACCCAGGATAGAGTACATTGATGTGATCATAGCTCATTGCAGCTTCAAACTCCTGGGCTCATGTGATCCTCCTGCCTTAGCCTCCCCAGTAGCTGGGTCTACAGGCATGTACTGCCATGCCTAGCTAATTTTTCTTATTTTTTTTTGTAGAGATGGGGTCTTGCTATGTTGCCCAGACTGATCTGGAACTCCACAAGGAATATTTGAACATGACCAAACTGCTGCAATTATTTAATGACAAAACCACATATAACAGGAGGTAGGTTTAAATTATTACCTTAATTTTTTTCTAAGGTATGACTGGTATACAAATATGTATGTTATGAATGCCAGTAAAGAAAAAATTCACTCGGCAGAGATTGAATAGGAAAAGAAAATAAACAAAAAGAAAAAAGACACTAATAGTGACTAAATGAAAAGCATTCCTTTTCTCACAAAAAGATTCCAAAGGAAGGCAAGCTGCTGGCATTTGTTCCTCAGGCCAGTCTCCTTACAATTCCACAAACAGGTGAGCAGGAAACAGCCCTCAAACAGTGAAAAACTGTTCTGGCATTATCAGGTCTTAGTGTCACCAGGAGCTGATCTGTCACTCATAGCTTGGTCTTTATGTTCTCCTGTTCACCTTAAACAATTTCACAGAACACCAACATCAGACAAGACCACTGTCCTAGTCAGCTTGAGCTGCTGTAACAAAAATATCATAAACTAAGGTGGCTTAAGTGAAATGTGATATACAAATGGTGTCACTCTGGTTCAGAGCACTAAAATGGAGTTGGGAAGCCATTCTAAAGAAGGGCTACTTACACGACCTGAACCTTGCAAAACAGGAACTTGCCTGGAATTTTTGAACTGGGCCAAACTGCCATGACCACAACATCCTGGAAAACAGCTGAATTTTGCCAGAACCGCAACTCTTAAACAGTGACAAGTAATGAACTGCGGACTCGTATTAAGCCAGTTTTCTCCACCCTCAGCATCCTTTTAAAAATCCCTACTTCCCTTTCCTTCCTCAAAATAGCTTGGCTTCTAGCTGAATCTGTGTCTCCCAAATTGCAATTCTTTTTTTTTTTTTTTTTTTAGACAGAGTCTCACTTTTTTGCCCGGGCTAGAGTGCCATGGCCTTAGCCTAGCTCACAGCAACCTCAAACTCCTGGGCTCAAGCGATCCTTCTGCCTCAGCCTCATGCGTAGCTGGGACTACAGGAATGAGCCACCATTCCTGGCTAATTTTTTCTATATATTTTTAGTTGTCCAATTAATTTCTTTCTATTTTTAGTAGAGACAGGGCCTCGCTCTTGCTCAGGCTGGTTTCAAACTCCTGGTCTCGAGCAGTCCTCCTGCCTCCGCCTCTTAGAGTGCTAGGATTACAGGTGTGAGCCATTGTGCCCAGCTGAGAAAGGTGGGATTCTAGGGCAAGAGCAAGATATAGATTTATAGAGGATGATACATATGCCACAGATGATGACCAGGCCCATTGTTGCAGCAGAGGGAGAGCAAAAGGAAGAGCACAAAAAGGGGTTGGTTATGGTCTCAGTCTTAGTTTATAGTGCCTGTATTGGGACCTGACTTCCTTGTGTCTCAGATGTCACCATGGAAGCACTCTGATTAGACAATTGGGAGTTGCATGACCTGAGTCTTAACGACTCATGTGGGTTGTTCTAGGTCAATTTCTGGACTCTATGATACCTATGTTGCTTGGCCCACGGGCTAGAAAGTCCTCTGCATTCCTTTGCAGCTGGCATGCTAAGTTGATTGGCAGATTAGTACGGTATTCCCTCACCACCAGGTATGGCAGTCACTTGGGTGAGGATTAGGGTTGGGCAGAACCAAGATGGGGGCCTGGGGCCCACCCATGTCTTTCTTCCCAGGTGGGGAAATTGCACAAAAGCAACAGCACCCACTTTTGTCCCTAGGAGACCCGGAATCCCTCACTATCTACCTAACAAAAGTTTTGCATGCAACTCAACTATAGATATGATGAAGCAAATGGCTATTTCCATACACTGAGAACTGTAATGAGTAACCCAGAAGAGTGTGGGAAAGATACCCTTCAGTGCATTGCAGGGATGCTGCAGATCACCAAGAAAGCCATGGGATTGGATGTATCTATAATTGAGAAAAAACATGAGAGTGTAGTCGGGCCCCTTAAGATTTTAGTACTCCAGCATGTTTAATGACTGAAATAATGTAAAATTGGACGAGGCCCATGGTTGTTCACACATTTTAACTACTTGCTTCCTTCCTGTCAACACCCCTTGTTTGCACAGAAATTATTAACTGCAGATGCACTATTTTTTGTCAAGCAGGAGGAAATAACTCCGGGGTCACAGGGAAAATCTATGAGTTTGTTCTGCAGAAGGAATGAATGCCCCTGAAAAAGTTGCAACTAGCTGCTGTCGTCTGGTTACTCAAGGTGTTATCTGAGACTGAAAGCAACACAGACTTCCTCCTACCTTACCCCCCACCCTGCATAAAAGCTTGCTGCCTTATTTCTGTGACAAAACATATCTGAGAGACCACTCTCCTGTCTTCTCACTTTGGCCAAACTGAATAAACCTTTCTCTATCTCTAACCACTGGTTTCACAGTGTTTTGATTTAACAGTGCATTGGGTACATAAGCCTGAAGTGGGTGCTCTACAACTAAAGGAAGAGCAATAAACCTCATGTAGACATCACTGGTATCTGATCTCAAAACCAAGGCTTCTTCGCCCAGGGAAAGAATTTTTTATGTGCAAATTTTCATCTTTAAATCAAAAAGTTAAGCAGACGACCAAATCTAATGTAAATATTGGCAATCTACAAAAGCAAGGACATTTTACAAAACCTGAAATGAAAGTTAACTTTCTAAAACCAAACTTAAAAGTAAATCTTTGCAAATCAGATAGTAGTCTTGAAACCACAGAAAACACAGGAATGATGGATAATAAGGTCCAGGGAGAGTCTGATGGTGACATATCTTCAGATAATGACTACTACCACTCTAATGCATTCCTTACAAATTCCAAGTCTGATGAAGACAGACAGCTAGCTAATTCTTTAAAGAGTGTAGGACCAATAGATTATGTTCTTCCTGGTTGTATTATTGTTGCTTCAATTAGGCAGTTGATCCCAGTCTATTAGCAGCATTGTTATTAGCATTCGTCCTCCTTTAGAGATTACTGTTGCTCACGGAAGTGGCCTTGGAAAAGGTCAGGAGTCTCTTTTGAAGAAAGTCCTTCTGCTGACAACATACACATATTGACTGGCTTTGCCAAGCCTGTGGATATTTACTGCAACAGATTTGTGTAAGATACACAAAACAAAATGACTCAGACATCAGAGACCAGATATGTGTCTCAGAAGCTATTGAAGAAGGAAATAAAATGACAAGTTTCCAATGAGGAAACCCAATCAGAATCAATGGGACAGACACCTTCTCTACCATTTCAGTTAGAGTCTTTTGCTACGACAGTTCCACAGTTTTTGTCAGTGGAACCAGTGCATTCATTCAGTCCTATCTCTAAAGACCCCCAGCTCTGGTGCCAGCATGCTTGAACTTGAGACAGGGCTTCATGTAACTCCTTTTCCTTCCCAGAGTCATAGCAGCAGAGCAGTTTCTCCCTTTGCAAAGATTCAAAGTTCCATGGTCTAGGTTGCTAATATTACCCAAGCGGGATTAACCTGTGGGTAAACTTCTCAGAGACAAAAGTTCAAAAGAGTCCTGCAGAACCTGAAGTGGTTAATGAAGTCCAGAAAAATGAACATAAAAATATGTTGATACAATCTTTCCATGGCTTTTATTTAAAAATTTGAAAAGAAAGAGTTTCACGTAATTAGCCATTTTAACTTGTACTGGCTGAATCTAGGGATCATAAATTCTAATTATGTTTATTGGGAAGGGTTTAACAGGAGTCTGGACCTGAGCAGATCTCCAAATTTGAGAACCAGGACTGCAGAAGTACATTATCCTAGAATGTGTGGACATGAGTAGCTAATATACTACAGAGCAGTTTGCTCACTTGAAAGTAATTCAAGAACTGGTCACTTTGGGACATAACTGGAAACTTTTTTCTAGTGGGATAGATGGGTGTGGTATATAAAGTGTATACATAAAGGATGGATGTGGAAGCACTTAGAGGATTAGCATTTTTCATAGTTTGTTGTTTGTCAGTTCATTCCTGTGTACTCCCTCTACAAGGTAAAGTATCCATTTAGTTTTTAGTGACTTTAAAAAGAAAAAAGACACTAATAGTGACTAAACAAAAAGCATTTCCTTTTCTCACAGAAAGATTCCAGGAATGCAAGCTGCTGGCATTTGTTCCTCAGGCCAGGCGCCTTACAATTCCACAAACAAATGAGAAGGAAACAGCCCTCAAACAGTGAAAAACTGTCCTGACATTATCAGTTAGGCCTTAGCGTCACCAGGAGCTGGTCTGTCACTCACAGCTTGGTCTTTGTGTTCTCCTGTTAAACATAAACAATTTCACAGAACACCAACATCGGACAAGATCAATTGTGCTAAAACTGGTTATACGACTATAACCCTGACCACATAGAACCAGGGCTGCCTCTATAACTCACACAGTAAGAAAGTTGCATGGCATATTCCAACAAGTATCAGTTTCTCTAGTATCTTTAGACCCTTACTTCGTTGAAACATTATGTTGTTGTAACTTTGATAAGCATTCCTCTTTTGTTATGTATTAATGGTATCTTTTTTTAAATGTCAAATCTTGTGACTATTTTTTAAATCTTTTTTCATCTTTTTTTCTTTTCTTTTCACTCTGAGTTACCAACTGAAAAAATATTGTGACTATTAAAATAAAGTACCATTGTAATTTTTAAAAAAACGGGTATTTGTGAACTGATACCTGTCCACAACATAAGAACAGAAATTGAGAGAGTTTTGATAATTTTATAGCTACGTGAGAGTATTATTTCATATATGCTGAAAATAATAAGAAACAAAAATCTATACGTGTCTTTTCCATGTTTGCACTTTTTAATTTCATTTTCCTAAATTTAAAAAATATATTTATTTATTTCTGTTCTTCAGTGGTATTTTTTTTTTTTTACTTTTTCGGTCTTCAGTGCTTTTTTATTTTTATTTTTTCGTCTTCAATTTTTTTTTTTGCATATTATAAAATATCAGTCCTCTAAGGACTGGGAAAAAAACAAAAACCCTCAGATAGTAGAGAAACACTGACCTGAAGGAACTATGTCTTCTTCAACAGGTTGAGACATCCTGCGCTAGTCTGTCTTAATGAAGAACTACAATGCCCAGAATTCCCCCAAATGCGTAAGGGACGCCCGTTCCGCCGACCTCGCAGCAACGCCTCCTGGGATATGTAGTGCGTGCCTGCCGCTGCACACGCTGCTCTCGCCTGGCGTTATTTTCCTCGATTTGGAGACAGACTCTACCTGGGGAAAGGTGATGTGTCTCAAGCAAAGGCTAAAAACACTGGGATAAGAGGGTGAGCGAGACAACTGAGCCTGTTACATTCGTTGTTCGGAACCAATAACCCTGACTTCTTAGCCTTTGTAACCAGACTTCTTCCGGGATCTTCCAGAAAAGTTCCTGGGGTTGAGGGAAAACCTTGCTGGCAAGTTAGGGCGGGTTAGCGGTGGCGGTTCTTTTCTCACCCAGCGCGGCTTCGGGCCAGGACGCAGGATTCCGTTAAAATACGGAGGCCTCCTGCGGGGTAGTGGGTTCTCTGAAGCGCGGAGGACTAGGGCTGGCCTGAGCCCACTCCTGGCCGGGACTGTGGAGACCGCATTCTCTCATTTGTTCAGTTGTACTGTATGCCTGGCGGAGAGGATCCCTGTCTCTTGCAAACCGTGTCACTGTTTACCCTGCAGTATACCTGTTTACAACTCGTACCTGTCCCTCACTTATAGTCCCAAGGCCCCTTCTTTAGTTACTTCCCCAGGGTGACTCAGGTGGAGACTCGACACCTTTGTATTCTAACCACTGAGTGGCCTCCACTTTGAGTTGTGGGATGGATAGTGTCTTGAGGATACCTTGCTTTGCACAGAGCTTTTTGTGTTGGTATGAGACCCAGGTCACCTTGGGTCAGGATGCTGTATTGATTGCCACAAAATAGCCAGTACAGTTGCATCATTTTTGCTTTTGAACAGCTTGGTAAAGCCATAGAGAGGGTCTGAGGCATACTTTTACTGATACAATACCTACGTATTGGTTTGTTGATGTGATAAGGCTGCTCAAGTAGAAAGAGCTGGGTTGTAGTCTCAGCTTCAGTAGTTCTAGAGCAGTTTTTTAAACCTTTTTGAACCTAGTTTTCCTTATCTGTAAAGTGGAGTAAATGGTAGTGATGATGTCTACCTGGAAGGTTACTTGAGAGAATTTAATGAGATAATGTGTTTTGAAAGTTCTTTGTAAATTGTAACATGTTACAGAACTAATAGATGATATAATTTTAGTTCCTGCTTTTCTAACCGTTGCTTCTCAATTGTAAATGTAAACATTTATAATATATTTTTAAACAAATTATTGTTTTCCATAATTATCTTTAATTCATATATTGCTTCAACATGTCTTGAAATATTACTTGATTTCTTAATATTTCTTGACTGGTGCTTTACTTGTCTCGTTTATTGTTCAGGTCTAAGGCCAGTAATGATTAAATTGTTTGAGTTCTTTTAGGGCACAAGAAGAAAGAAGCAAGGAATTATCCTTAAAACAAATATGGTAGAGACCATCCTTCTGGAAAAAAAAAAGTTTTAAGTTATGCCTCTGAATTAAAAACTACTCTTTTTAGAAACTTTTAAAGGTGATATATTTATGTATTTCAAACAATTTTACGCTTTTATTCAAAAAGATATTCTGAGTTTGTATCTTTTCTTTCCTTTTGCTTTTATGGTCAAATTTGAAGACTTTATGTAAATGTCAATTTAATCTGTAAACAAAGTAAACATTTTTTAGATGGGTGCAGAAAGAAGTCCTTTTCTCTGGACATTTTGTTTTGGATCAAATCCTGCTACCTAATTCAGGCTAAGAAAAGCCTCCATTTAATGCAGAAAAAACTTGTTATTTTAATGTTAACTTTGGAATTAATTTGATATTAATGATATAAACCTAACCATGTTAAACCAATTCTTTTACAGAAGCTGCATGTTGGAATGGTTTAGACCCATTATAATAGAAACAAAATAAATACATGAAGGAAAAATAATTATTTTTATACCAGCATATTGCACCTGACTACTAGTTGGAGATGGTTTTTATTTACCTAGGAAAATTTGTGATATAAACGCAAAAAAAAGAAACCTTTTTTCTAGACTCCTTGGTTACAAATATGCTTCGTCTAAGAGCTATTTGTCCATTCTCCTGGAGAGCATTTCAACTTCGACCCTTCAGTTGTGAACCATTAATTATCCAGATGAATAAGTGTACAGATGAAGAGCAAATATTTGATCTTATTGAAAGAAACAAAGCCACACTTTCAGAAAGGCAAGTGGGATGTGCATTTAATATACTTTGGCAGCTTCAACAGCAGAAGACCAGCTTATTAAAAAATGTTGAATATGTCAGAGATCATCCTCAATTTCTTACTCTTTATACTTTAACTGCAAATAAATTCAAATTAATGGATGATGATACCCTAGTGAAAGTGTTATACATCACACAACAGTAAGTAATTTACTTTTAGATTTTATGGAAATGATGATATGGTTTATATTTTAATTTTGTAAAAATCTCTTTAAAATGAAAAATAATGTTTTCTTCCCCAGTAAGTAGTTTTCCTGATAATTTAATAATTTAAAGATGTTTGAAGTATATTCTTTGATACCTATTAGTAGTATTACAGTTTTAAAAATTAGAATATAATTAATCATGAAAGTAGAAATGATTAACTTTGGGTATATAACAACTGCATTATTGTGGAATTTTGTAAAAATGTAGTTGGCTAGGCCAGGTGTCATGGCTCACACTGGTAGTCCCAGCTACTGTGGAGGCTGAGGCAATAGGATTGCTTGAGCCCAGGAATTCAAGGTTACAGTGAGTTTTGATTGAGCCTCCAGCCTGGGTGACAGAGTGAAACCCTGTCTCAAAGAAAAAAAAAATGTTGGGTAAAGGTAATGAGGATATATTAAGTAAACAATTAGACTTCAGATTAATGCCTAATAACAATCAACAATTAGTAAATTTTGTCTGTGATAACCTGTTTGCAATCTCTTGGTTCCCATAATTATATTGATGTCAGATATGTTTTCTAGGGCCTATTGGTACAATAGGTTGTTTCCCAATAACAGCTCTTAAAAAAAAATAAAAAGGAAAAAAATTATTTTGTAGACTAATTTGTATTTGATAACAATGTTTCACAAATTATATTATGTGGATTGTTGATAGGTGTTACATGAAAAAAGGCTTATTTGAATATGTCAAAGAACTCAAAACTCAAAAAGTTTTCTTGAACAATAAGAAAAAGTTGAACAATAAGAAAATAGATTTTATGTTGTTTGCAAGGAAATCCAGCCTTCAGGAGAACTAGATTCCCTGAATAGAGGATTCAGCAGGTGTACAAGGGAAAAAAAGCACACAGAAATTATAATTGGTTTGTTTATTCATTTCATTGGTGGAAAAACAGCAGTTTTCTCATATGATGATCTAACCTTCCAGGGATAAGTAGTTGTAGATGTCAGCATTACACAAATCAGAGATGCAAGTTATTTTTGTTAGGGAATTAGCATTTATAGGAAAGGAGTTTAAGACTTTTATTGGGGATTGATGTTAGACTAAAAAAGGATGATTTTTATCTTTTTTGGTGATCTTAGGTTACAAAATTTTTTCTCCAGGGTACATGAAGGGAATGCTTAATCTTAATGATCAAGGTGATTGGTGACTATTAGCTTTTTTTAATATTTTACATTCTTCTATAAAAATATTTTTATAGTCAGAACAAAGTAATACATGTTTATTTAATTTTAACATAAATATATCATTAAATATTCTCATTGGTCAGTGAAAGGCATTTTGAAAGGAGCAGTTAAAAGAGTGAAAGGGTATAAAGTATAAATGTTTATTTGGTTGTACCAAGAAATCAGAATACTGGAATGGGAGTGGACCAGAAATAAGGACTGCCTATGAAAGAGGAAAATAACTTGAGGTTTACTTTTGCATTATAATTCTTCCTGCATGTGTTTTTAATGATTTAAATATGTTCATATTTAAATCATTAAATTATTATAATCAGAAAATTATTTTCTCTTGTTTTTATTGAGGTTTGCTGTTGCGGCCCATGATCCACTAGTTGAAGCACTAGTTACAGAAGCATGGAGAAGGCTGGAAAGGCAAGTACTCTGTCTGGGTTCATCTTCTAAGATCAGGGTTAGCACAATGAAATAGGAAAAGAGCAAGGAGCTGCTGCCTGCCTATCAAGCATCATTGAAAAAAATATATTTAAACTCAGTTTAGTTCAAGGATTTTTTTTTTGTTTTTTGTTTTTTTTGAGACAGAGTCTCACTCTGTTGCCCGGGCTAGACTGCTGTGGCCTCAACCTAGCTCACAGCAACCTCAAACTCCTGGGGTCAAGTGATCCTCCTGCCTCAGCCTCCCAAGTAGCTGGAACTACAGGCATGTGCTATCATGCCCGGCTAATTTTTTCTATATATGTTTTTAGTTGGCCAATTAATTTCTTTCTGTTTATAGTAGAGACGGGCTCTCGCTCTTGCTCAGGCTGGTTTTGAACTCCTGACCTTGAGCAATCCGCCCGCCTCAGCCTCCCAGAGTGCTAGGAGTAAAGTCATGAGCCACCGCGCCCAGCCTAGTTCAAGGATTTTTTTATTGTGTAATGTGTATTCTTTCTTAAAGAGAGAAAAGAAAGTATTTCAAATATTCCCTCTTTAAGAGTGGGGAACAGTGTGCTTTTCCACATATATAATCAATCAAAACATAGGTAAGATAGAGTCACAGCTATTTGTAGACTAGCCTTTTTGAATCTTCTTTTCTGGAAGAATTCTGCTTCAGAAAGAAAAGATTCTCAATTGATTGTCAGTCAATAAAAACCTAGAAGTACAGGAGCCGTGATAGAAGGAAAAAAAAGACACCGGTTTAGTAGAAAGGAAAGCCATGTAACACTGTCTAGGAGCATCTGTGGCTACTTGTCTGTCACTCTGTTTTTATGGAGAGGCAATGACTAGAGCTTATAAGTGACTTAGAAGCTTTTTAAAGAAAAAAGCTTCCAGGTTCACTGCTATGGACCTGATCATTTTCTGTACTATACACAGCTATATTTTCAGCATGTTGCTATAATTGATAATTATGTAGAAAAATGGGAAATCTGTTCAGGGTACTCTTCTTGTGAATATAAAGAAGTTTATTGTATAAGTATAGATGAGAAGCTCCTTTTGGTAAATCTTCGTATATCTCTGAAAACTTTGAATTTTTTAACCTAGGAATTCTGGATGACCTAGGGTCCATTATTAGTGGGATAAGGCAAGTGTTAGGTTGGAAGGGGAAAATCGAGGTAAGAGAGAGAAGGTTTTTCAAAACTACAGAAGAATTCTCCCTCTAAACCAGATAGAAACCTAGACCAGAAAGGAAAGGCTCAATTAAGATAAAGAAAAAACGGCTGGGCGGGCTCATGCCTGTAATCTTAGCACTCTGGGAGGCCAAGGCGGGTGGATCGTTTGAGTTCAGGAGTTTGAGACCAGCCTGAGCAAGAGCGAGACCCCGTCTCTACTATAAATAGAAAGAAATTAATTGAATTGGTCAACTAAAATATATAGGAAAAATTAGCCAGGCATGGTGGCACGCCTGTAGTCCCAGCTACTCGGGAGGCTGTGGCAGTAGGATTGCTTGAGCCCAGGAGTTTGAGGTTGCTGTGAGCTAGGCTGATGCCACGGCATTCTAGCCCGGGCAACAAAGTGAGACTCTGTCTCAAAAAAAAAAAAAAAAAAAGAAAAGAGATAAAGAAGAAACAAACAGGCTATCTATTTATAGAGGAGAAAGCATTCTGATATTTTTATTTTTTAGCATGTTGCTCTTAAAGCTTAAACTATGGTAAATTCTTACGATTATAGACACATAGGCTGGATTAAATTAAGCAAGGGATAGAACAGTTCTCTGGGTTTATAAATTATGCATTCATCTGAATTGTGATTTCAGTTAATCTCTAAATCTGTCTGTCTTCTCATCTACTGCATTCTTGTATTCTCTACCTGTAGCTATCCTTTATTGAGGGTAAGCAGAGTAATCTCATTCCTTTTGCTAACACTAAGAATTATTTGCTTATTGATCTTTGGAATTGAATTTGGTCATTGTTGATAATAGGTCACAACATGTTATTTCTCTTCAAAGCAACATTAAATGTCATGTGTATTATGCAACTTTTTTGGATCTTACTGTTTACTGCATTAGATGCTTAAATGAAGTGTGTAGTTATACTTTTCAGTAAGACATTTCTTTAAAATTTTCCTTCATTTCAAAATAACTCAGAAAGTAATGACTTTGTTCTATATGGTTTTTTCTTGTAGCAATACTTTTTAAAAATAATACTAGGTTATAAAAATTTTTTAAACCCTAACTTATATTTCATATATAGAATTTCTAACAGTCATAGAATAAACATTAATTTCTGAAATTTTAGTCTTTGTGGTCTGTGAGGTTAATTTTTTATTACTATAATAGTAATAAATTATTAATTTATAATTTAATAAATTATACATATATAGTATAATTATTACTATAAGATCATTAATCAATGATCTTGCCAAAATACGTATGACTTTATGTTGTATAAGTATAATTTATAATGATTCAAATGGGATAGATTGTTATGGATTAATACTATATGATGTCTCATGGCAAGGATAATTAGCATGTATTTGAAATCCAAGTTTGTTTTTTTGAGACAGAGTCTCACTCTGTTGCCCAGGCTAGAGTGCCATGTCATCAGCCTAGCTCACAGCAACCTCACACTCCTGGCTCAAGCAATCCTTCTGCCTCAGCCTCCTGAGTAGCTGGGATTACAGGCATGCGCCACCATGCCCAGCTAATTTTTTCTATATATTTTTAGTTGGCCAATTAATTTCTTTCTATTTTTAGTAGAGACAGGGTCTCCCTCTTGCTCAGGCTGGTTTTGAACTCCTGACTTTGAGCGATCCTCCTACCTTGGCCTCCCAAAGTGCTAGGATTATAGGCGTAAGCTACCGCGCCCGGCCTGAAATCCAAGTTTTTAAAAAATTTCTTTGTTATAGAAGATTTTAAACATTTACGAAAGTAGAGACTAATAAACTCCCATGTATCTGTCATCCAGTTTCAACAATTACCAACATACAGCCAGTCGTGTTTTATCTGTTTCACTTCTCACTGCCTCCTCACCCTTCAGTATATTTTAAATAATGATATCATTTCATCTGTAAATATCTCAGTATCTATCTGTAAGAGAAACTTTTTAAAAAATACATAGCCAGCTGGGCTCGGTGGTGCAGTCCTATAGTCTCGGCTACTCAGGTTGCTAATGTGGAAGGATTGCTTGAGCTCAGAAGTTCAAGTCCATCCTGGGCAACATAGTGAGACTCTGTCTCAAAAAAGGAAAAAAAAAATTAAAAATAATTCCTTGGTGTTACCTAATACCTGGTTATGTGTTCAAATTTCCTTGATTGTCCTATAAAGACCTTTTTATAGGCAGTTTTTAAAAATCAGTATCCAATGTTCATACTTTGTCTCTTATGTTTCTCTCTTTTTAAATAAACATTTTATTGAAGAATATTGTGTAAAATTACACTAATCATAAGTATACAGCATGTTGAATTTTCACATACTGATCACTTCCATGTAACAGCACCGAGAGCAAGAAACACCACTAGTTCCCTTCATATTCTATCTAGTCCATCCTCTCACCCCAAAGGGATCTTGAGCTCTAACACCATAAACTATTAATAGTTTGTTTTTATAGAAATAGAATCCTATAGTATACTCTTATATCTGGTTCACTGAATGTATTTTAAGGATTCATCCACAATTCAGTAGTTTTTTCTTTGCTATTGCTGTGTGGTATTCTGTTGTTTGGATATGTGCAATTTATCCATTGTACTCTTGATGAACATTTAAATTGTTTTCAGTTTTTTACTACTACATATTGTGCTGTTATGAACCACCTTAATGCTTGTCTTTTACTGAATTCAAAGTCTTTTATAATCTGAAACAATTCTTCTTCCCACTCTTTTTGTCCTGACATTTACTTGTTGAAGAAATTGGGTCCTTTTTCCCATAGAAAAATTCTGAAGTTTTTTACAGCACTGTAGTAGCACCATTATATTTGTTAATATACAACATTGAGTCAAAATTGTTCTATCACCTCAAAAAATTAATAAGTAAACAATTCAAGTAATTTTGAGTGATTTTTCCCTCTTTATAAATCTTTCTGTAGTATCTGACTTTTTAACTTTTAACTGTTACAATTTGTTACTTTTTTTTTTTTTTTTTTTTGAGACAGAGTCTCAATCTGTTGCCTGGGCTAGAGTGCCATGGCATCAGCCTAGCTCACAGCAACCTCAAACTCCTGGGCTCAGGCGATCCTTCTGCCTCAGCCTCCCGAGTAGCTGGGACTACAGGCGTGCGCCACCATGCCCGGCTAATTTTTTCTATGTATTTTAGTTGGCCAATTAATTTCTTTGTATTTTTTTGGTAGAGATGGGGTCTCACTCTTGCTCAGGCTGGTTTCGAACTCCTGACTTTTGAACAATCCGCCCACCTCGGCCTCCCAGAATGCTAGGATTACAGGCATGAGCCACTGCGCCCGGCCCAATTTGTTACTTTTATAATAATAATCAACATTTTAGATCAGGCACTGTGGCTCACTCCTATAATTCTCGCACTCTGGGAGGCTGAGGCTGGAGGATCACTTGAGCTCAGGAGTTCAGGACCAGCCTGAGCAAGAGTGAGACCCCATCTCTACTAAAAATAGAAAAAACAGCTGGGCATCATGGCCTGCACCTGTACTTTCCACCACTTGGGAGGCTGAGGCAGGAGGATCCCTCAAGCCTAGGAGTTTGAGGTTGCTGTGAGCTAGGCTGAAGCCATGGCACTGTAGCCCAGGCAACAGAGCGAGACTTGGTCTCAAAAAGAAAAGAAAAAAAAAAAAAAATTAAAGGAAGAAAAAAAGGGGAAAAAAGCCATTCTGTTATAATTTGTTACTTTTATAATATCAACATTTTAGAAAAAATTTATATTAATAGTATTTTTGATTGCCCTTATTTTATAACTATGTATATGTTTTAAGTAAAAGTAAATACTAATGACCTCCTTCATGTATTTCCTTTAATAGGTTTGATGTTAACGTGCTGTCAGTATTTTCCTCTTGCCTAGCGAATCAACATTTGTATTTTAGTCCATTAATGGGAAAAATAGCTGATATTGTACATAAGAACTTGGAAACCATACAGGACTTAAGGTAAATTTATTTAGGGGCCTTGTCTTGTGGTATAAAAATCCTGAGCTTTGGATGTAGACACAGATTGGCTACTTGTAGTTATGTGACGTAAGGCTAATTCACTTAACCTCTTGGAAGTTCATTATCATCTACAAAATAGGAATAGTAATAGCTACTTTGCAGTGTTGCTCTGGGGATTACACATAAGGTACATAAAGTATAATACAATATTGTTGAGCTCTGTGAAGGATCTGAGATTTGACCTTATTTGCAAGATCTTTCATCTCCTTGGTTAAATTTATTCCTAGGTATTTTATGTTTTTTGCAGCTATTTTAAATGGGATTGAGTTCTTTATTTGGTTCTCAGCTTGGTCATTGTTGGCGTATAGAGATGCTATTGATTTTTGAACACTGATTTTATTACCTGAGACTTTGCTGAATTCATTTATCAAATCTAGGAGTCCTTTTGGAGGTGTCCTTAGGGTGTTCTAGGTATAAGATGTTATCATTAGCAAAGAGAGATAATTTGATTTCCTCATTTCCAACGTGGAGGCCCTTTATTTCTTTCTCTTGCCTGATTGTTCTGGCTAGGACTTCCCATACAGTGTTGAATGGAAGTAGTGAAAGTGGGCATCCCTATCTTATTCCAATTCTTAGAGGGAATGCTTTCAACTTTTCCGCATTTAGAATGATGTTGACTGTGGGTTTGTCATAGGTGGCTTTTATTATTTTGAGACATATTCCTTCTATGCCAAGTTTTTTGAGAGTTTTTATCATGAACAGATGCTAGATTTTATCGAATGCTTTTTCTGCATCTATTGAGATGATCTATGGTTTTTGTTTTTAATTCTGTTTATTCAGTAAACATTTATTGATTTGTGTATACTGAACTATCGTTGCATCCCTGGGATAATATACACGTGATCATGGAAAATTTTTCTTTTGATGTGCTGTAGGATTTGGTTTGCAGATGTGTTGAGGATTTGTGCATCTGTGTTCATCAGACATATTGGACTGTAGTTTTCTTTTTTTGTTGCATCTTTTACTGGCTTTGGTACCAGGATGATAACTGGTTTCATAGAATGAGTTAAGGAGGGTTCCCTCCTTCTCTATCTTTTGGAACAGTTTCAATAGGATTGGCACCAATTCTTCCTTGTACATCTGGTAGAATTTGGCTGTGAGTCCATGTAGTCCTGTTGTTGTTGAGAGATTTTTTTATTACTGATTCAATGTTGCTGCTTGTTATTGGTCTATTCAGGAGTTCTGTTTCTTCCTGGTTCAATCCGGGGAGATTGTGTGCTTTCAGGAATTCTTCCATTTCCTCTAGGTTTTCTAGTTTGTGAGCATATAGTTGTTCCTAACGGTCTCTGATAATCTTTTGTATTTCTGTGGTATCAGTTGTTAATGACTCTTTTTTCATTTCTGGTTGTGTTTATTTTGGTTTTCTCTCTCTTTCTGGTTTGTGCATAGCTAGTGGTTTATCAATTTTGTTTATCTTTTTTTTTTTCTCACCCACTCAGCCAACCTCTCTCTCTCCGTTTGCCTTTTTGAAGAACCAACTTTTTGTTTTCTTGGTCCTTTGTATTGTTTTTTGGTCTCTGTTTCATTTAGTTCTGCTGTGATCTTTGTTATTTTATTCTGCTAAATTTGGGTTTGGTTTATTCTTGTTTTTCTGGTTCCTTGAGGTGCCATGTTAGGTGGTTAATTTGTGTTCTTCCTATTTTTTTGATGTAGGCATTTAATGCTATAAACATTTTTAGCACTGCTTTTTCTGTATACCACAGTTTTTGATGAGTTGTGTTTTCATTTTCATTCATTTCAAAAAATTTTTAAATTTCCATCTTTATTTCTTTGTTTTGGCCCAGTGATCCAGGAGCATGTTGTTTAATTTCCGTAGGTTTATATACTTTCTAAAGTTCCTCTTGCTATTGATTTCTAGCTTTATTCCACTGTGGTCTGAGAATATATTTGATATGATTTTGATTTTTAAAAATTTGTTAAGATTTGTTTTGTGACCTAACATGTGATCTGTCTTGGAGAATGTTCCATGTGCTGATGAGAAGAATGTATATTCTCTAGTTGTTGAGTGGAATGTTCTATAAATGTCTGTTAAGTCCATTTGGTCCAAAGTCCAATTTAAGTCCAGTGTTTCTTTGTTGATTTTCTGTCTTGTTGATCTGTCTAGTGCTGTGAGTGGGATATTGAAGTCCCACTCAACATCCCACTATTACTGTGTTGCTATCTATCTCTTTCTTTAGGTCTATTAACATTGGTTTTGTGACTCTGGGTCCTCTAATGTTGGGTTCATATATATTTAGGATCATTATATCCTCTTGATGAATTTATTCTTTTGTCATTATATAATCTTTGCCTTTTTTTCCTGTTTTTGATTTAAAGTCTTTTTTCTGATATATGTATCCTGCTAGCTTTTGGTTTGTTTGTGTGGAATATCTTTTTCCACCCCTTTACTTTCAGTCTATATATGCTTTATGGGTAAGGGGAGTTTCTTATAAATAGCATATAGTAGGATGATTTTTTTAATCCATTCTGCCAATCTGTATCTTTTAAATGGAGCTTTTAAACCATTTATATTCAAAGTTAATATTGATGTGTGAGGCTTTGTTCTTGTTATACTATTAGTTGATTTCTAGTAGTATTTATTTTATTTTATTTCTTTTTTTCACTCACATTCTCATCTTAGGGTCTACTAATTTCTAGTAATTTTATAAATTCTTTGTTTCTTTCTTTTTGTTTTTGTGTTTTGCTGAACTTCTCCCATGTTGCCATTTAATTCCTTTCTCTTCCTCCTTTGTATGATTGTTTTATAAGACCTGTGAGTTTTATATTTTTGTATGTCTTTGTGATGGTGAAAATTAACCTCTCATTTCCATTTTTAAGACTTTGAGCAGTTACTGTAGGACTGGTCTAGTGGTGACAATTTCTCTCAGTATTGCTTCTCTGGGAAAAACTCTTTCATCTGTGAAGCTTATTCTGGTAGGATATAAAATTCTTGGCTGGCAGTTTTTTTTTCTTTCAACACTTTGAAAATTCCTTCCCATTTTCTTCTGGCGTGTAAGTTTTTTGCTGAGAGGTCTGCTGTTAGTCTGATAGGGTTTCCTTTATAGGTGACTAGACCCTTTTCTCTTACTAATTTAAAAATTCTCTCTTTCACTTCAACTTTAGTCATTCTGATTATAATATGCCATGGTGAAGTTCTTTTTGCAAGATATTGGCCTGGGGATCATTGGGGCTTCTGTATCTGAATGTATAACTCTTGCTAGTCCTGGGAAGTTTTCAAGATTATTTCCTTAAATAGGGTTTCTAAACTTTTTGATCTCTCTTTCCCCCTGAGAATATCAATAATTTGTAAGTTTAGTTGCTTTATGTTGTCCCAGATGTCTTGAAGGCTTTGCTCGTTTTTAAAATTCTTTTTTCCTTATTTTTTGTCTGACTGGATTATTTCAAAAGACCTGTCTTCAGGTTCTGAGATTCTTTCTTCTGCTTGGTCTAGTTTGTTTTTGAAGCTTTCAAATATGTTTTGTATTTCCTTCAATGAATTTTTTAGTTCCAGAATCGCTGTTTCTTTTTTTTAAGACAGGGTCTTTCCCGGGTTAGGGTGCAGTGACGTCATCATAGCTCACTGTAACCTAAAACGCCCAGGCTCAAGTGATCCTCCTGCCTCTCCTGAGTAGCTGGGACTACAGACATGCACCACCATACCTGGCTAATTTTTCTTTTTCTTTTTTTGTAGAGGTGGGGGGTCTCACTCTTGCTCAGGCTGATCTCGAACTCCTGGCCTCAAGCAATGCACTGCCTTGGCCTCCAAAAGTGTTAAGATTACAGTGAGCCACTATGCTTGGCCTATTTCATTTTTTTTAGAGATATTCATTTCCTTGGTAAATTTCTCATTCATAGTGTGAATTGATTTTCTCATTTCTTTGTATTGGTTTTCAGATTTCTCTTGCTTGTCATTGAGCTTCTTCAGAATCAATATTTGGAATTGTTTATCTGGCATTATGAGGAATTCTTTTTTTTTTTTTTTTTTTTTTGAGACAGAGTCTCACTCTGTTACCTGAGCTAGCATGCCATGGCATCAGCCTAGCAAGCTCACAGCAACCTCAAACTTCTGGGCTCAAGCAATCCTGCCTTAGCCTCCCGAGTAGCTGGGACTACAGGCATGCAGGCATGCACCACCATGCCTGGCTAATTTTTTCTATATATTTTTAGTTGGCCAGATAATTGCTTTCTATTTTTAGTAGAGACAGGGTCTCGCTCTTGCTCAGGTTTCCTCGAACTCCTGAGCTCAAACGATCTGCCCGCCTCGGCCTCCCAGAGTGTTAGGATTATAGGCGTGAGCCACCATGCCCAGCCGAGGAATTCTTTTTGATTGGGATCCATTGCTGGACAATTGTTGTGGTCCTTTGGTGGTGTCATATTTTCATGCTTTTTCATATTTCCTGTGTCTTTCTGCTGACATCTGCACATCTGATGTAGTAGTCACTTGTTCTGATTTTTAAAAATTACTTTTGAAGGGGATGATTTTTTTTCCTGAAGATATATATGTTGTTGGTTGAGTAGGATACTTTGGCTTTGATTTGGGGTGTCTGCAGTAGTGTGGTCTTTGTATGATTTCTGAGGCAGTACATAGGGTCAATAGTACCTGTGATTTCTTTGGTGGCTTAGGGAACAGTTATTAGCTGAGGCTGTGGAAATTTTGTTGGGGATTTGAATGCTAGTTGAGCCAATCTTTGGGCCCCAGTGGTAGAAGCAGTGGTCTGAGTATGCTTGATTTTAGGCCCACTTAGCTGACAGTGGTGTTAGTGTGTCCTATGGGGCCAATTCTTGGGCCTTCAGGTGGCTCACTTAGAACCTAGTAGTTGGAGCAGTGGTCCGGGTGAGTGAGCAGGTTCTCAGGCCTCTGAGCAGCTGGTATAATGTGGAAGATGGCAGTAGTAGTGGTGGAGCCACCTACTAGGACCTAAGTAATCCGTGTTGATATTTCTGGTAGCTGCAATGGATTAGGCAGGCTAGTCTCTAGTCCCACAGATGCCTGTAACATGTCGGTGGATATTGTCTTAAGTGTGCTTAGGCAAGCTGAGTCTCCCCCTCCCTTCTTGGCTAAGTGGTTACTGCACTTCTGCCCGAGGGTGGGGATGGATTATTGTTAAACTTTTAAAATGACACTGGCTGTGGGCTTGCAATCAGAGAGCAGGGACCATTTCAGTCAAGTGGCATGGGCATGAAGCTATGGGGAGTGTGGTCCGCTTATGTCTCTATCTCACAGGGGCAAGGGTGGTGGGAATTGTCCTACATGTGTGTAGGAGAACTTGGCCTTCCCTATCCCTCCTCAGCTGGGTGGGACTTCAGCTGTGTCAGCCCAAGGACAGGATGCTGCCTGGCTTTAAACTCCCCAAATGGCACATTGGGCCTCTAACCAGAGAGGGTAGGTCCCTTCTCGGGCTGGTTGAGTTGGCAGGAAACAGTGGGGCATGCAGTTCGCTTGAGATGTGATCCTATGGCAGCTGGCTGGCTGCAGAATGGTGGGCACCATCTCAGATGCATACTGGAAAGCCCAGTTTCCCTGCTCCTCCCCAGCTAAGCAGGGGCTACAGTCACATCAATCCAAACTCAGCCCAAGAGCAGGACACAGCACAATGTCAAACTCTCAAACTGGCGCTTTGGACCTACAACTGGAAAGGCTGGGGCCCCACCCAGGCAAGCAGAATGGGGAGGAAACTGTGCAAAATACTTTCCATTCACATCTCAGTCTTATCAGCAGCCCACAGCAGGGCAGTGGGGACCTTCCCAGGGATGCATAGGAGCACTGAGCTCCTCTATCCCTTTTTGGGGCTGTGCAGTGACTGCTGGTACACCCATGGTTCCCCATTTTCTAGGCTCTCAGAATGGCACTCAACTCAAGCTGCTCTAGGCTCAGATGCCTGTGGGATTTTGCATGGATTTCCTTCTTGTATCAACGTCTCTGTTTAATCTCCAAGGAGTTCCCTATGTTAGACTCAAGTCCTATGTGAGTCAGGGGATTTTCTTGTAGCCAAGATAGTAAAAGCTCTTCTTGGAGTGTGAAGCCCTGGGGCTTCTATCTCAATGTGTCCCCATGTCCAGCAGCTTTTCCTACTTGTTAGCCAGTCCCTGGCTGGACAACTTCCTCTGAACCTTCTCCTTATATACTTTTTTTAAATTTCAGCATATTATGGGGGTACAAATGTTTAGGTTACATGTGTTGCCCTTCCCCCCACCCCCAGTCAGAGCTTCAAGCATGTCCATCCCCCAGATGGTGCGCATTGCACTAATTATGTATGTATATACCCATGCCCACCTCCCCACTCCCATCTGCCTGACGCCCTCCTTATATACTTTTGGTGCTTCTCGTCACTTCCCTGGGGAATCCTAGTGTTCTCTCCAAGATGATCTGTTTAAAATGTGAGAATCTCCTTACTATTCTGGTTCCTCTCCAAGGAGGAGGCATTCTGACACATGTAACAACATGGATGAATATATGGAAGACTTTATGCTAAGTGAAATAAACTAGACACAAAAGGACAAATATTGTATGATTCCACTTAATGTGAGGTACCTAGAGTAATCAAATTCATAGAAATAGAAAGTAGGTTTGTCATTGGCAGGGAATGGAGGGAAGTAGGGATAGGGAGTTACTGTTTAATAGGTAAAGAGTTTCAGCTTGGAAAGGTGAAAAAGTTCTATAGGTGGATGGTGTTGATGGTTGTATAACAATGTGAATGTCCTTAATACCACTGAACCATACTCTTAAATGTGGTTGAAATGGTAAATTTTTATGTATATTTAACCCCCACTCCGTGCCTGAAAGTAGCCTGTAAAAGTGGAGACAATGAAAATCAACTGTAATTTTTTTAGCTTTTAAAAATTCTTATAGTCCCCTTTGAGAATCTCATCTTTGGACACTGTTCTACTCCAAACTGCAATTAAAAATAAATACACAATTTAAAAAAATAATTTTGGAGGTTTATGGTTAAACTAAATAGCAATGGTATTTTAATAATTAATGTTAATTGACATTAACATTAAACATTTTAACTGTAGAAGCCAATGTATTATACAACTGGAGATTTTAAAAATATTTATTTTATTGAAAAGATTGGAGAAATTTAGAAATGAACAAAAATATATCAACCGTCTCACTATCGTAATGGTTGAGATGGTTTTAGATTTGTATTTTTGTCTTTTTTTGTAGATTGTTTTCTAATTATCCCCAAGCATTTATTTTATTTCTTTTCTGTTTTCATACTTTATTCATTATAGATACATTCTTGTATTTGTATAGTTCTCTGATTGTTGTATTATGGAAAATAGTCTTTTGAAAGCATGCACCACAACTTAGTAATTTTGATGTCTTCCATTGTGCCTAGAAAAGTGACTCATGCTCTTTACATTGTTTATTGAGTGAAGAAATATTAAATGCCACCCCTTGTTCAGTACCTGTCTTATTGTTGTATATTAATATCAATCTAGCATGAAATATTAAGAAATATGAAATCATTCAATAGTGAGAAAAATTTTGCTAAGATTTTATTAGCAAATTACACCTATGCAGAGAAAAGAATAATAAGAAAGTCTACTTCAAAAAATTCAAAATGATATTTTTGATGTTACATTCATGGGTTGTTGGTCCAAAATGTTTCTGAGTAAATTTCACTAGAATATTCTCCACCAATGTCATTTTATATACAGAAAAAGGTACTTTATACAATCAATGCAAAATATTATTTCAGTACTTTTTGTCTGAAAGGGGTGATTGATTGTTAGGAGATCAGAATTCAACTCCCACTAGTATTTAAAAGAAAAATTTTGTGGTATAAAACTCATAATATTTTTACCACTTCTTTTCCATATCTTATCATTTAGTTTTAGAATTGGTCATTATTCTTAGGTGATTTAAAAATCTTTGCATCTTTTTTCTTTTTCAGGTCCTTGTCTATCTTGATGGTCAACATATCTTCTTTAATATCACGATATTTTCAAGAACAATTAGTGAACAAAACAGAATTTCTTTTTGACACCACAGATTCTTCTGAGGTAGACATCGCAAGAAGAATAGTACAATTTCTTCAAAATATTAAATATAGTTATCCTCCACTGTTAGAGAGGTGTAATAAAGTATTTTTAAGTAATGTGAACCACCTTGATTTGGATTCTATCAGTAAAATACTTAGTCTATACCAGTTTCTACAGTTTCATAATTTTGAGTTTGTTACAATGGCTAAAAAGAGGCTAACTGAAATGATTCCTCTGTTTGATCACCCTGCTAGCTTTGTAAAATTGTTTGTAGCATTGGGACCCATAGCAGGACCTGAAGAAAAGAAACGGTAAGTTCAGTTTAAAATGCTTTACTTTGTTGGGAATATATGGAGCCTTTAAGCTTAGGTCTTCTTGCAGCTCTGGAAGGCACAAAAATCACCCCATTAGATTGTGGAAGGGAAAATAATCTCTTATACTCTGCTCCTTGATTCTTTTTCTTCTTATTGTAATTTACATCTCAAACTCTTAGTCTATTGCTATATTCTGAAAGGTGTCTAATAAACTTCTCGTGCTGGACCAGCACAGAAAAAGATGAGGGAAAACACCATATAATAGTTTTTATTCTCCCTTCCTAGACCATGTGACTAGATTTTTACACAGGCATAAGACTCCCCCACCCAGCGTATGTGTATGGAATATTTGGAATCATAGTTGTTGGAATAATGGACCATTTTATGTTGTGTTATCTGCATCAGATTCATCAAAGCATTTATTGTGTACTTGATATATGTCCCTATGTCAGGTTTGAGTGAATTTTATCTGGCTCTTCTCTTTTAAAAATTTCCAGTTTTACCAGATATTGATGTAAATAGAAATATTTGGGTTATAAAGATGAGCAAATATTAAATTAATAACATAAGTATGATTAGTAGGTAAGATTTTCTCTTCCTAGGCCATGTGACTGGATTTACACACAGATATAAGCTTCTGCCACGTAGCATAAGTGTATGAAATATTTAGAATTATGGTAGTCCTAAGAGAGAAATATGATTAGTAGATTCAGTTAAGCAGGAATTTGAGGAGTTACAAAATAGAGGAATCTACTTTGCATCATTACTGTTTTAGGAAAAACTTTATGGAGAAAGTTTTATTTGTTTATTTTTTGAGACAGGGTCTCACTCTGTTGCCCGGGCTAGAGGGCCGTAGCATCAGCCTAGCTCATAGCAACCTCAAACTCCTGGGCTCAAGCAATCCTTCTGCCTCAGCCTCCCAAGTAGCTGGGACTACAGGCATGTGACGCCATGCCTGGCTAATTTTTTGTATATTTTTTTAGTTGGCCAATTAATTTCTTTCTATTTTTAGTAGAGACGGGGTCTCACTCTTGCTCAGGCTGGTATTGAACTCCTGACCTTGAGCGATCCTCCTGCCTCAGCCTCGCAGAGTGCTAGCATTACAGGCGTGAGCCACCACGCCCAGCCAAAAGTTTTATTTTTTAAGAGTACTTTGAATTATGTGAAAAAATGTAAGAGTACACCTTAAGATTATATCATGATAGAAATAAGATGATTATTTAAAAAACTTTATTGTATTTTTTTTGTCACTAAGTACTGTTAAAATCTCACATCCTAAGGTAGTACAAAGTTGGATTTAACCGAATCTCTGCCTTCAAGGAATTTATATTCCAATTGAGAGGACAGAAATATATCATTGAAATATGTATATGCCATAACATCATAACATAGTTTATGAATAAGCAATAAAATTAGTGATATAGTTAGTAAGTGCTATAGACAGAGAAAGGAGAGAAAAATGTAGACTGAAGTGGTTGGGGAAAATCTGAAGAGAAGCCGGGTTTGAAACATTTGAAAAGGTTGGTGAAAAGGGTGGCAAGGAGTTATCCAGTATGAATAGGCAATTAGTTTATCCTGCTATCCTCAGATTTCATGTTTTAGGCTTGCTTTCTAAATTATTCTAAAAGACACACTGTATCTTAATACTTTCATTACTGCACCACTTTGGATAGCTTCAAAATGGACCATGTGGCCGGGTGTGGTGGCTCACGCCTGTAATCCTAGCACTCTGGGAGGCCGAGGCGGGTGGATCACTCAAGGTCAGGAGTTTGAAACCAGCCTGAGCAAGAGTGAGACCCCTGTCTCTACTAAAAAATAGAAAGAAATTAATTGGCCAACTAAAAATATATAGAAAAAATTAGCCAGGCATGGTGGTGCATGCCTGTAGTCCCAGCTACTTGGGAGGCTGAGGCAGAAGGATCACTTCAGCCCAGGAGTTTG
>CAUYMX010089701.1:0-13786 GCA_963573855.1 Lepilemur septentrionalis | reverse complement strand
CCTCAGAGGACTATTCTGAAGATTAAAAGATTTATAATATACACAGCCTGAGCAAGAGCGAGACCCATCTCTACAAAATATAGAAAAATTAGCCAGGTGTGGTGGTGCACGCCTGTAGTCCCAGCTACTTGGGAGGCTGAGGCAGGAGGATTGCTTGAGCCCAGGAGCTTGAGGTTGCTGTGAGCTACGCTGACGCCACTGCACCGTAGCCCAGGCGACAAAGCGAGACCCTGTCTCAAAAAAATATTTATAATAGGAGCACTATGTATGTACTCTATGGACTACTTTGACAGAGTAGATTTTTAAATGTAACAAGATAAGTCAACTTGAGTGGTAATATATTTTGGGAAATCAGCTCACTATAAATTGTGACTGAAAACATTATACTGTAAATGCTTTGTAGTTTTCCCCCAATTAAAAAAAAATGTATTAAAAATATAAATGTAAGACCTGAATCTATAAAATTACTAGAAGAGAACATAAAGAACATGCTTCAGAACATTGGTCTGGACAAATATTTTATGGATAAGCACTCAAAAGCACAGGCAACAAAAGGAAAAATAGGCACATGGGACTATATCAAGCTAAAAAAGCATCTGTAATGCAAATGAAACAATCATCAGAGTGAAGAGACAACCTGCAGAATGGGAGAAAATATTTCCAGACTATACATCTGGCAAATGTTTAATATCCAGAATATATGAGGAACTCAGGCAATAGCAAAAATTAAAAAAAAATCCAATTTAAAAATTAAAACCACAATGAGATATCATCTTACCCCAGTTAGAATGGCTTTTATTAAAAAGTCCAAAAACAGATAGATGCTGTCATGGATACAGAGAGAAAGAAACACTTACACACTGTTGGTGGGACTGCAAATTAGTACAATCTCTATGAAAAATAGTATGGAGATTCCTCTAAGAACTAAAAGTAGACCTACCATTTAATCCCACAGTCCCACTGCTTGGTATGTACCAAAAGGAAAATAAGTCATTTTATAAAAAAGATACCTGTACTCAAATGTTTATTGCAGCACAATTCACAATTGCAAAGATGTGGAGGCAACTCAAGTGCCCATCAATTCATGAGTGGATTAAAAAATGTGGCATATGCATACCAAGGTGTACTATTCAGCCAAAAAAGGATGAATTAATGCCTTTTGCAATAAGTTTGAAGGAACTGGAGACAATTATCCTAAGTGAAGTATCTAAAGAATGCTAAAATAAACACCACATGTACTTATTATTAAACTGGAACTAACTGGTGAGCACATACGTGCACAGAGGGAAGTAAAACTCAGTGGAAATCAAGCAGAGGAATGCAGGAGTAGGGGATAGGCAGAAATCTACTAACAGGTGCAATGAGCACTATTTGTGTGATGGGTACACTTATGGCCATGACTCAAGCATTACAAAAGTGATCCATGTGTAACCAGAAACATTTGTACCTTCTTAATATTTTGAAATAAAAAAATTAGTAAGAGAACTACCATATGATCCAGTAAACACACTTCTGGGTATTTGTCCAAAAGAATTAACATTAGAATCTTAAAGATATATTAATAATCCCATGTTCATTACAGCATTGTTTATAATGGCCAAGAATTGGAGACAAACTGTCTTTGACAGATGAATGGGTAAAGCAAATGTAGCATATATATATATATATATATATATATATACATATATATATATATAATGGAATATTATTCAGCCTTAAAATGAAGGAAACCCTGTCATTTGCAACAACATAGATGTACCTGGAGGAAATTATGCTAAGTGAAAAAAGTCAAACATAGGAAGACAAATGCTGTATGATCTCATTTATATGTGCCATCTAAAAAAGTCAAAGTCATAAAAGCAGAGAGTAGAATGGTGATTGCCAGGCACTGCTGGAAAGGCAGTGGGGCGGGGGAAATGGGGAGGCAGTTATTGTTTAATGGGTAAAGAGTTTCAATTTGAGATGATGAAAAGTTCTGGAGATGGATAGTGGTGGCGTTGTACAATAATGTGAAAGTATTTAGTAATACTCAACTGTACACTTAAAATCACTAAAATAGTAAATTTTATCTTATGTATATTTCACTATAATAAAAATTTTGAGAAAAAATAATAAACCACCCCAATTTGGGAGCCTTACAAAAAGAACAGTCCATCCTATAACTGAGGTCAAATTGGGAGTGGCACAGCTCATTAGACTTTATTAAGAGCCAACCTTCTATGCTTTTTGCTTTTTGCTGACAGATGATGAAAGTTTTTTCAGCCTCTCCAGCTCATTATTTTCCCTTAGATGAAGAGAGAAAAGCAGAACTTTCATCACGTTTTTTTCTGAAACTTAAATACCTAAACTTCCCCCATTGAAAATTCTGCTAGGCATTTCAGATCCCCTTCATATTTCCATAGATGGATAAGGCTAAAACAGACCTTGATACCATTTCTGTTAGTTTGCCAGAGGAGCACAAGCAGGACCCAGTGCTGATACCTGACATTGAATTTTCTGAATTCTTTAAACAGAGCTCACACATTCCAGTGACCATTTTGGCCAAAATTCCAGAAATTCTCATCTGATTTCCACCTTGCTCCTGTCTCCATTCTTGAGTTCACCTGATATCCTGACCTGCATTTTTCTCCTATTCCCAAATACACGTTTCCCCTTTTGGCTCATTTCTCCAGTTTGACTTTCTCAGTCTCTAGCAGTACCTATTGCAAAATCATTCATTCTCTGAGTTGAGCTGGGCCCTTGGAACTCCATAACAGTCTTGGACTTCTCTTATTCTTGCAATCTTATTTTGATTATTTGAATGTTTGAAGTGCTCTCTGCTTTGGACACTTGTGCATGTTGTTTCTACTACCTCATATTTTTTAACCTGGTCTTTGCTTTACTCATCAGCCATATCTCAGTTGAAATGTCATTTCTATAGAAAAGTTTCCCCTAATCTTCCTTCTCCCATTTCTAAATTATACTCTTGTTAAACAATCTAAAAAGCTGTTTTCTAACACAACACAGTTTGCATATATGTGCTTGTGTGATTATTTATTATCTAGATGATAAAATTTATAAGAGAAGGGCCATATAACTTTTAATTATCACAAGTGCATAACACAGGTCCTAGCACAAACCTTTGTTGAATAAATGAATAAGGAAATGAATAAATGTAGGTGTCAGCCAACTTAGCTGGCCCTCTCCCATCACAAAAGCAGACTTGGACAGCCTCTCTTTTTTCTAAATGTCCTGAGCCCCATATTCTCTGGTCCTGATACTGCCAGAACTGGGATGAGACTCAGAAAAAGAAATGATTAGAGAGTAAAAGGTGATTCCCACTAGCTATTGCTAAAAATACAAAGAGGCTGATGTATATATAATACTCATCCAATAACCTTGGTTTCAACATGATCACTAAGGCACAATGGCAGGATTGGCCCTCCCTGTCTGTCCATGGTGTTTCTCACTCATTACATAACTTTCCTATTTCTGATTTTATCCTCAAATCTGTTACTGATGCTCATTTTAACTTCATTTCACTGACATCCAATATATGTTTTGTTAAGGATGGGTGGTGTGGTGGTGGTGGTGGTGATGGATATATAGTTTTTCTAGACAGCCCTCCATGGAAAATACCTTGAAAGCATTCCTTTCCTTCCACCTACCAGAGAAGGATTAGAAGAGCTAAGATTTTACAAGTCCCATTTCATTTAAACCTTGGGCATGTTCAATGAAAATTCTACTGTTGTTTCAAACAGTGGTGTCCTGGGAAATACACTTGTAGTAAACTTTCACTCTGCTCATTAATATACTAATTCATCTATTGTAAATATTAATGTGTTGCCCCCTGCAAAGCAACAATCTTGATTTCTTTAAGGTTGGTTATATAGTTGTTTCTCAAACAATATGATGGGGCTTTACTTGTGTGAATAAGTTGTGTCAATTGCCAAGATCCAAGCTACCATCCTATGTGTCATTTGAGCCAGGCAATCTATAATTTGCTCAGCATCATTTCCACCATAAAATTATAGAATATTGGAGCTGAAAAGGACTGCAGATAGATGCTAGTGAATCCCCTTATTTTACAGTTGAAGAGACTGAGACCAAAATAACACACTTACTCTGGGCCAAATAATACTAGGATTTTTTCACCACAGAAGGTTTTCTCCCATGGCTAACATAGTCATTACTTTAAAAATACTCATCTTCCGCATGTAATCACAGAAGGTTATTTCCCATAGCTAACATATTCATTACTTTAAAAATACTCATCTTCTCCATATAACCCAACAAATGCCCATTTATTTCCCTCAACTCTATCTTCCCTACCTTCTCCCCACTATCCCTATCTCTCACTCTCTTCCACCTGTGATTCATTTCAGCCATGCAGTTAGCATTACCCTCATTCTTCCCCAAAGCTACACACACATGCTTAGTAACAATGGGCTATGAACAAAATGAATCCCTTTAAGGACCAGGCCAGAGTTCCTAAGCTAGCTTTGTAGGATGCTTGTGGCCAGCTGTAACTCTCCCCTAACATCTGATCATTTTGATCTCTACACAAGCATAAAATTTCCATAGCTTTTTCACACCAAAGTTGGATAGTCCTTTTATAGACATTGTAATTAAGTACCAACTCCTAAGCTGTCAATAGCCTTGTTCCAAATTTGCTTGAAAACAACTCTATGCACAGATGTGGAAGGGGACCTACTGCTGTCAGAAAATGACTTTGCTGGGATACAAAGCCTGTAGCCACTTGATCCTGAGAGAGATTATGAGGCAATTTAGGCTTTATAGAAAATACTGAACAGTTATTCAGTACTACATAGGCTTAAAGGATTCAGAGAAAATTATTTCTGCTTTCTCTAAAACATGACACACGTGCTAAGAAAATTAACTATGACTGCATAAGTGACTACATGGTAGTGTTAGAATTTTGGCACCACCATACAGAATAACTCACCTCTTAACCAGATATTCCATTACCCCAAAAAACCACAGTGCTTCCTGCTGTTGATCCATTCACTCATCTATCTAGACCAGGAAAATTCACTGACTGCCCAATATGTAATATGCCAGAGACTATGTGATGTTCCAGGGACTTAACAATCATTAAGTATTCTGGAGTCCTAATGATCATTTATTTGGACATTTGTGTATTTATTAGATAAATTTGTTTTATTATTTCAAATTATTACAGGGGGAACAAGTGCTTTTGTTACATGGATGAATTGCACGATGCTTAATTTTTACTTTTTCCCAGTTTTGAGATATAACTGACACATACAATTATAGAAAGTGTACACTGTGATGATTTAAGATATGTATATATTTTGAAATGATTATCACAATAAAGTTGATCAAAATATCAATCACCTCATACAGTTACCTTTTATGTTTGGTGAGAATACTTAATATCTACTCTCTTACCAAATTTCAAGCATACAATGCACTGTAATTAACTATAGTCATTATGCTGTACAGTAGGTCTTCAGAATTTATTAATCTTGTACCTGAAATTTTGTATACTTTGATCAGTATATCCCCATTTACCACATCCCCTAACCCTAGTAACCACCCTCTCTCTACTTCTTGTTTCTATAAGACTTTCTGGTAATACCCATTCTAACAGGTGTGAGATGGTAGCTCAAGTTGGATTGCATTTCCCTGATAATTAGCGATGTTGAGCATTTTTTCATATACCTGCTGGATCATTTATATGTCTTGTTTTGATAAATATTGATTTGAGTCCTTTGCCCATTTTTTGTGTTATTTGTTTTCTTGCTATTGAGTTGTTTGAGTTACTTATGTATCTTAGATATTAACCTCTTATCAGATGTATAGTTTGCAGATATTTTCTCCTATTTCATAGGCTGTATCTTCACTCTACTGATTGTTTCCTTCGTTGTGTAGAAGCTTTTTAGTCTAATGTGTCTATTTTTGCTTTTATCACCTGTGATTTTGGGGTCATATCCAAAAAATCATTGCCATGACCAAGGTCATAGAGATTTTCCTTTATATTTTGTTCCAGCAGTTTTACAGATTCAGGTCTTACATTTAAGTCTTAAATCTATTTTTAAGTTGATTTTTGAATATAGTCTGAAATAAGGGTCTAATTTCATTCTTCTGCATATGAATATCCAATTTTCTCAACAACATTTTTTGGAAAGATTGTTCTTTCCCCATTGGATGTCCTTGGCATGTTTATAGAAAATCAGTTGGCCATAAATGAGTGGGTATATTCCTAGGATCTCTATTCTGTTGCATTGGGCTGTGTGTCTGTTTTTACGGCAGTACCATACTGTTTTGATTATCATAGCTTTGTAGTAGACTTTGAAATCAGGTAGTGTGATGCCTCCAGCTTTGTTCTTTTTGCTCAAGATAGTTTTGGCTACTTGCGCTCTTTTACAGTTCTGTAAAAATTTTAGGATTGTCTTTTTCTATTTCTGTAAAAACTGTAAAAATTTTGATAGAGTGGCATTGAATCTGCACATTGCTTTTGGTAATATGGCTATTTTAACAATGTTAATTCATCCAATCTTTTAACATGGGCTATTTTTCCATTTATTTATATCTTTGTCAATTCCTATTATCAATGTTTCATAGTTTTCAGTATATAGATCTCTTATCTCCTTGGTGAAATTTACTCCTAAGTATTTTATTTTTGATGCTATTATAATGAGATTTTCTTCATTTTATTTTGGATAGTTGGTTGTTAATGTACAGAAATACAAATGATTTCTGGATGTCGATTTTGTATCTTGCAATTTTACTGAATTCATTTATATGTTATAATAGGTTTTTGGTAGAGTCTTTAGGGTTTTATATGTAAAAAATCATGCTATTACCAAGCAGAGAAATTTAGCTTTTTTCTTTCTGATTTGGATGTCTGTTATTTCTTTTTCTTACCAAATTTCTCTTTCTATACTTCCAGTACTGTGTTGAAAAGAAGTGGTAAGATTGGGTATCCTTGTTTCATACTTGATCTTAATGGAAAAACTTTCAACTTTTCATCATTGTGTATAATGTTACCTGTGGATTGTAACATATGACCTTTATTATGTTGAGGTACGTTATTTCTATTCCCACTGTGTTGAGACATTTTACAATGAAAGAATGTTGAATTTTGTCAAATAATTTTTCTGTATCTATTATGATGCTCATATGCTTTTATCTTTCATGCTGTTAATGGGGCTTATCACATTTATTGATTTGTGCATACTGAGCCATCCTTACATCCCAGAGATAAATATTATTTGATCATGATATACAGACCTTTTAATGTGCCATTGAATTCAGTTTGCTAGAATTTTGTTGAGGATATTTGCATCCATGTTCATCAAGGATATTGGCCTATTATTTTCTTTTCTTGCAGTGTCTTTGTCTGGCTTTGGTATCAAGGTAATGCTAGCCTTGTAAAATGAGCTTGTATGTATTCCTTCCTTGTCAAATTTTTGAAAAAGCTTTAGAAGCATTAGTATTAACTCTTCTCTAAATGTTCGCTACAATTCACCAGTCATTTGGTCCTGGGTTTTTCTTTGTTGGGTGGTATTTTAGTACATTTTAATCTCCTTAGCTGTCATTAGTTTGTTCAGATTTCTATTTATTCAAAATTTAGTCTTTGTGGCCGTGTGCGGTGGCTTACGCCTGTAATCCTAGCACTCTGGGAGGCCGAGGCGGGCGGATCGCTCAAGGTCAGGAGTTCAAAACCAGCCTGAGCAAGAGCGAGACCTTGTCTCTACTATAAATAGAAAGAAATTAATTGGCCAACTAAAAATATATTGAAAAAATTAGCCAGGCATGGTGGCACACGCCTGTAGTCCCAGCTACTCGGGAGGCTGAGGCAGAAGGATTGCTTGAGCCCAGGAGTTTGAGGTTGCTATGAGCTAGCCTGACGCCATGGCACTCTAGCCAGGGCAACAAAGTGAGACTCTGTCTCAAAAAAAAAAAATTTAGTCTCTGTATGTTGTAGTTTCTAGGAATTTATCTTTTTTTTTTCTAGGTTATCCAATTTATTTCTATATTATTGTTCATAGTAGTCTCTTACAATCCTTTGTATTTCTGTGACATCAGTTATAATGTTTCTCCAGTTTCCCTCCTTGGCCCCATTTCACCTAACAAACTGTGGACTTTTTAGTAAGCAATAATAAGCTATAATTGGCATCTTTTGAATATTTATTATGTGCTCAATAATATACTAGATACTTTCATGTGTGCATTCTAACTTCATGATTAAAACATCCTTTGAGGTAGGTACTATTATTCACATTTTATAGAAAAGAAAACAATTTAAGACAATTAAGTTACCTTGCACAAAGTCACACAGCAGTAAACAGTAGATTTGAGATTTAGAGATAGCATGTTTGATTCCTGACTCCATACATTTAACCATTCATTCATTCATCGCACTTGTTCTTTCCAATTATTTGTCCTTCTTTGTATTAGGCACTAAGAATATAAGAGGAAAAGTGTTTCTGCATGCAAAGCTCCCTATCTTCATTACTTTCCAAAAAGATAGCATTCAGAGGAACGGGCAAGGAATTAAATTGAGCTGCACCCTGCCACATGGCAGGCAATATTTTTACTACTGTTTCTACTACTGATCACAAGGTTTTATTCATACTTCCTTTGGCACAGATGCTTCTTCCATGAACACTGAATAAAATACAAACTTTTCACCATGGCCTTAAAACCCTGCATAGATTGGCAATTGCATACCTCTAAAATCGTATCTCATACCATTCTATCCCTCTTTAATTGCATTCTAGTCATGCTAGGCATATTTATGATCCTTAAAAAAGCTCTTTCCATCTCAGAGCCTTTGTTTACTTATTATTATCATAATTTTAATAAAAGGTAAATACCATATTTAAATGAATACTCATATTAGCTTCAAACTTTCTTTAAGAAATAAAACATCACAAAGCTGAATTACTCTATGCTCTACTCTGCAGCATTAAATCTCTTCTTCTTTTCCTAAAGGTAATAATAATCATGAATTTGCTTTTGCTGCAGTCTATCTTTTCTTATATTTCAACACGTGTGCATATGTGTCCATTTCCAAATTTATAAGAATGATTTGATACTGTGTCTAAAGTTCTGAAACTTGCTTTTCTCACTCACTGTTATGTTTGTGATGTTTATCCATGTTGACATGTGTAAATTTAGTTCATTCACTTTTACTGTTGTATTATATTCCATTGTATTAATATACCACAATGAATCAATTCACTCTTCAGATTATGGGCATCTGATTTTTCACAATTTAACACAATGCTTTGATGAATATGCTGAGGCAAGTGACCTTCTAAGTAAGTGACAGATTTTCCTGTTACTTTCTTTATATTTACATTGACACTGAATTTAGACATGCTGTTTCCTAGAATGCTGCCCTCCCCCAACCTCCTCCTACATAGGAATCTCTTTTTAATTCATTACAACTCAGTTCAAATGTAAACTCTTAGATAAAGCCTTTACTGGCTGCCCCAGTTTCTCTCCCCAACCCCATCCCACCTAATAAGCTCTGGACTTTTAACCTCAGACATTAAAAATATTTTTAAAAAATAGCAAGAGGATATTAAGAATATCTTTATAGCAATAAGTTTGAAAACCTAGATGAAATAGATACTTAGAAAAAATATTAATAATAATATAGTTTATTAAATTGATTCAAGAAGAAATGTTCCTGAAGATTCCTATAAACTCACCAAAGATATAAAATCAGCAATTAAAAACTTCCCACACATAAAAATATCCTGCTATAGTTATATAACAAAGTATACACGAGTTAGAAGGGACACATAATTCCAATATTTTACAAACTTTCAGAGCATAGAAAAAGAAGAATAATCCCAATTCATCTTATGATGCTAACATAAGCTTAATGTCACAACCTGACAAAGAATATCTGTGAAAGGGAAATTATAGACCAATCTCCCCATGAACATAGATGTAAAACTCCTAACAAAACAACAAACCAAATCCAGCAGTGTATAAGAAAGATCATGACCAAGTTGAGTTTGTTTTGACATTTTTATAATGCCACATATGTCATATGCCAAGTTTTCATATATACATGGATTCTAGTCTTTTCATCATAAATGTGATAAATAACATTTAAGAATTTGATTACAAAAGCTTTGTGGAAAACAGGTATGTGGCTTTGTGTTTAAAAATGTGTCTCTTAAAAATTGGTCTCCTAACACCTAAAACACGCATAAAAGCAATAATCACCATCTCCCTGCAAAGTCTTTAGCTATTCAAGTCAGTCAGGACTTGAGGTGCCTGGACAGCGAATGGCGCTGTTTTTTAGCATGATAGAATGATAATTTAGCTTTAGAACCCAAAGTGAAAATATATAAATACCTACTTGATAGGAAACAACACAAGGTATATGACCATACTATTTCAGTCACCCTGATAAGCCACTCACATCTGAGAAGCAGATGATGAAGGTGCTGAAGGAAAATACATAGCTAAAACTCTATGATTCATTTGATGCAATTTTATAGTCACAAGCACAGAACATTACATCATCTCTCAAAATCATTCCTTGGGTAAAACGCTAACATTTTGTTGTGCTACATTAGCCCTAAAAATGAATCTGAAATTCTATCGGTAATAATTATGATGTACAATATTAATGAATTGACATGGAATCCTATTAGATATACGGACTTATTTTATTCATAGTAAGCATTATTGAATTCTAAGCCAGATTCTCTTGGTACTCTAGTTGATGGTTTATTAAATGCCATCTTTTCAAGCAATACTATTTTTATATCAAGGATAGAAGGCTTTCTGTCAATATAAATGAGATTATCAGAAAACACTCTAAAAGCCAACTGTAATCCAATTGACTGAGGTGCTATGTTATGATGGATGTTTTATAGTTCAAGTATGTAGTGTTGTATCATGTTCTTGATGTCAAGAGTCTTTATCATCAATTGGGATCACTTTTGATTATTGTTCAGCAGAACCCAGACCCAGAGGAAGCAGACTCCTGGCTTGACATGATGACACACTGTGGAGCTGTTTAGGTGAAGGTGTATGAGCCAACATGAACTATATTCAAAGAAAAGGACGAATTCATAAACAAGGTATCTCTTGAGCCACCTGAATTAGTCAATATATACTGGAATCACTCTGAAATTACTCCGGCTCTAAGTAGTCATACTGACACAATAAGGTGTTTCATTAGGTAATCCAGGTTCACCATTAAACATTGTCACCAAGGCCCTTCAGTATTTGTCTTCCCCCAGCTCAACAGCTATTCTTTATTATATATGTGTACTTTAGTGTAAATAAAATTCTATTAAATGCATTCATTACATTACTCATTCATTCATGAAACATTTCATTGAACATACACATGTGCCAGGGAGTCTTTTATGCATTGCAAAAATGAAGATGAAGCAGATATTTACCCTTTCTTCAAGGATAAAAACAGTCATGTAAACAGACAGTTATTCAGTAACATGTTACATGTTAAATACTAGGATAAATGTAAATCCCAGGTGCTATAGTAATTCAGAAGAAGGAAATCAATTCTAGATTTATTGGGGAGAGGTAGTCTTGAAAGGCTTCTTGGTAATACCTTCACTGAGTCTTAAAATATTATATTATTAAAAGCTATTCAGTTGAGTAGATAAAGGCATTGCATACAGAGGGAATAAAAACACCAGAAGTCACAAACTACATAAAGTATGCAGGAATCTAAATACAATTTTATATAACTGTTGTGTGGCATGAAATGCAGAGGTAGTCAGGGCATAAACGACTTTGTAAGTTATGCTAAGAACATTGGAATTTTAGCTTCCCTGTAGATGAAGGGGAAATCACTGAACAACTTCAAGCAAGACAATTACATGGTAAAAAGTATATTTTAAATAGATATCTGATTTCTAGGTAGTGAATGTATCTGAAGGAGAAAGGAGTGGATGCAAGTAGAACAGTTAGGAAGCTAGGGCAATAAATCCAGAGACGATAAAGTGGTGGTTTGTTCTACAGTGGTGATAGATGCTTGTGAAAGGAAGAGGATGGATTAAAGACATATATTTTTAAGGTAAAATCAGCTAGACTAGGTGATTAAACTTAGGAGTGAAGTAAATGAAGAAGAAAAGAAAAATTCTATGGATGTTGATGTCATTTATTGCATAGGGAATACTGGAGAAAGAGAAGGTCATGAGGCCTTGGGATATAGGAAAAAGTGAGCAAATATGAGTTCTAGCCCAAGAAGTTGTCTACTCTCTTAGGCAGGGCCAGTGCCATTTAATTCAGCTTTCTTGTGTGAATATAACCCATTATAGACCAAAACAATCAGTACTGGGTCAACATAGCTTTGAAATTTGATCCTCACAGATAAAGGACAGCATCCTTCTGAGGACAGTTTTGACAAATACAAACTTTAGTTCAAACAGAAACTAAAGCAAAGAAGCCAGAATATTATCAAAGTCTAAACTCAATTGATGAGAAGAAGAAAAATGCTCGCTTTGTGGAGGACAGGAACTCTTTCAGAAATCGCTGTGCCACTTGGTAAATTATCCTTTCAACATATCCTTGATCTGAACTCACGTACCATCTATCTATGCTATCACAGCTTTGGAACCCAATTTCAGCAACACAGGTAGTAAGGGCAAAACATATTTCTTTTAACAGATCAATAATGGGAGAAAATATTACTTTAGTTTTAGAGATAAAGGAAAGCTGAGGGAGAGAATCAAGCAGAAAAGAATGAACTCAGACCATAGACAAAGGAGAGGCATTGGTGGTATATCATAGTGAATCATATACTATATAAGCTCAGAAGTAAAATTATTTTGGTTCATGTTTTGGCCCAAGTAAATTTCTAGATATATAACATAACATGAATTATTAACACACAACTTCCTTGGTTCTCAGTTTCCCCATCTCTAAAATATTTCATGAATAACCCTTATGTCATCTAGAATGGCATATAATATGCTGAGTATAGCTAGTATATTACTACAACAGACTCTACGGCCTTAAATAATGTGAACTTATTTATATTCTTATCGAATATTTTTATTGTGCCCAAACACATCTTTAAAAAAGGAAATTTATTATATGAGTACAGTTGTCAATTCAATTGGCATCTAAGGGAACAAAATGGGCCTCCCAAGGACTAATACTGGAAAGTCAAAAACTCAAATTACTTTCCATCTCTCAAGTGTCATAGAGTTTCTCTTACCTCTGCTTCTTTTTGCAAATCTTCATTGTTCTTATTCTGAAGATTGGCTTTTTTTTTTGTTCGCACGTCAGATTACAAAGGGTCATAAGGCTCAATCATTGAGTTCACTTGACCTTTCAGCTCAGTAAGCCACAGTTGCAGCATTTCTGCTGTCCAATTATGAGAAAGAATCTGACTGAACTAGAAATAGATATTTGAAATTTGATTTGTCCAGCTCCTTCTTTATGTAAGGATCCATGAACAGAACACTTTAATCTAGAAGTGGTTAATTCTTAAACATAAAGTTCTCATTGATTGGCGTGTCTTATTCTGTGTAAGCATTCATAACAGAGCCGGTCTTCTGCATATTTTACAGTTAAAAGAGAGTGCTTAAAAAGGATTATCTCTACACTAATGGAGGTCATATATGATGCAAGCACTTCCAAAATGTTCTCCTGTCACTTCCTATCTTTTGATAAACATTGTATTAGCGGGACACAGAGTCTCTGATGGCCCATTCAGATATGAGTTTCAAAAAGAAAAGCTGTGAAATAAAGATGGACAGTATGAAAAAAAGTGCATCAGTTTCCCATGTTATAACAGCGATACCCACAA
>CAUYMX010089700.1:0-19978 GCA_963573855.1 Lepilemur septentrionalis | reverse complement strand
GGCTAATATTAATAGTTTAACACATCTGTGATTATTTCTGGGCAGGCAAAACAAAAAAAGAAGTAAACCCACTAAAAACTCCAGTTTAAGGCCGGGCACGGTGGCTCACGCCTATAATCCTAGCACTCTGGGACGCCAAGGCGGGCGATTTGCTCAAGGTCAGGAGTTCAAAACCAGTCTGAGCAAGAGCGAGACCCTGTCTCTACTGAAAAAATGGAAAGAAATTAATTGGCCAACGAAAAATATATAGAAGAAATTAGCTGGGCATGGTGGCGCATGCCTGCAGTCCCAGCTACCTGGGAGGCTGAGGCAGAAGGATTGCTTGAACCTGGGAGTTTGAGGTTACTGTGAGCTAGACTGATGCTATGGCACTCTAGCCGGGGCAATAGAGGGAGACTTGTACAAAAAAAAAAAAAACCCTCCAATTTATATCCTAAGTGTCCTTAAAATTCATCCTAATACCTCTTATTTCCCCCACCCCCTGTTTTATAGTTTGTCTCCCAAACAGTGATAAGCCCAAGGTTATATATTATCTACAGTTTTCAAATCAATATTACCTTATATCACTATTGCTGAGCAGTTTAGGGCTTTGCGGCTAGCTACCATGACAATAGATGCACAGCCTGGAACCAGTTTTAGTTAATTAGAGTCAATCAATCCAAACTTTGCTAACTTACTCATGTGAAACAATAGTATAATGAACCAAAGTCGGCAAGATGATTGGGAAACACAAATTATTGCACCCTGATAAATTAAATGTGACTATTACAAAACCTTCTTTCTAAATGAATACTCAGGAAGGAAATATATGGGTATTTAATATAATTAAGAACACAGGGAAAATAAACTTAAAGGAGCTATTAAATCCCCTCTTTTTTTTCTTAAGAAAAACACTCAGAGGTTGTATAATGGGAAGATCTTGTGGCCTCTTTATGAGTGTTCATTTGGGAAAGTATCTTCCTGTCGATCCCATGTGGTCTGTGGGTAGAATAGACAGAAAGCAGGACTTGCACACTTGTGGGCTCCAGAACCACAGTGAGATGGACATGGCAAGCTGGAAAAAAGGCAAAAAGAGAAGAGATAGCTGGGCCTAAGCTTCTGTGTCCGTCTGCATGCAGTGTGGGAGAGTGGATGTCCATGACTAAGACGTCAATGCTTTTGATAATGTACAAGACTAAATGAAAGTGTGTCCAGAATTCTGGCAAATCTGATGTGCTGTATCTATCATCGGTATTTGTGGCACACATCCTATGGTTCATGGGCTGCTATAGACTAAGCGAAATAAACAGTCGTTTAGACACGTGATTGGTAGAACAAGACAAATCCTGAGATTCACTTTCCCATAAGCCAAACCCTGCTGTTGCTTTATCCCAAGGTAACATGCACATCCTATCAGAAGTAGTACTTTGGGTTAAAAAGCCATGTTGATGGGACATAGTTAATGGGAGATAAGGAAGCCTTTGCAGTACAAATTGATGTGAATGTACTAGGTGTCTTATTTGGGAAATGAGTGATGGGGAGGGAAGGGGGACTGGAGAGGAGGTTGAGAGGGATAGAGAAAGGAAATTGAAAAAAATGTAGATGGAGGAGTTTAAAAACAAGACTCTGATGCCCTAGCTTAGGCTAAGATCAGTCTTATTATTAGCTATTGACAGCGAAACTTGTCACATAAAAAAGCTGTGTGAGAGGCAGAGTTGAAAAAGCTCTGACCTGCAGAGAGAAGACCTGGGTGGGGACCCTTTTCCAGCCAGTCCTGCGATCTACTTGGCCTCTGTGTCCTTAACTGCAAAATGGGGTGCTGAGGGAGATGATTATTGAAGAAGGTACCCACTCCAAATGTTCCAACCCCAGGTGCAATTTCAACAACAGTGTTTGATAACATGTGCTATCAAACATGTTAATTACCAAGTGACACATGTTAATTACCAAGTTACCTTGTTTCTTTCCTCACAAAATCAGGCAGATGAAGCCAGCAAGGTTTGCTTAATGGGAAAGTGAATCTCAGGGTTTGTCTTGTTCTGTCAATTACATGTCTAAATGGCTATTTATTTTACTCAGTCTGTGCAGCCCCTTAACTGTAGGCATGTGTGCCACCAATACCAGTGATAGGTACAGCACATCAGATTTGCCAGAATTCCAAGGAGATGCCACAGATATTTACAATGTTACATTAGATTTCATCCCTTATGTTGAACTCTCATCTATTTTCTCATAATCTAAATTATAACTAATTTACAGTCTCTATACACTCTCTAGTTCATATATACTTTATTGTCATTGTCAGGTGCATAACCAGGGTTTGTCTTAAAAGGGATCTAAGGGTTGGCCTCACATCCATGATAAGCCTTGATATCTGTGTCTGCCTGGATTGGGAAAGAAACCACATTTGTTTTCTTTTCTTTTTTTTTTAAAGATGACTGCTGCAATGATACAGTGGTTCACTCTTCTTTATTTTATAAATGAATAATCAAAATAGTTTGAAGCTTCTAAAAGACACAGAAAAGGTGTCATGTCACTTTCTGTGCCCTATAATGTCTAACACAGTACATCGGCTACAGAGGTCCTTAATCAGTTGCTGTGAGGTGATGAGTGGGTGCATAGACACATGGATAGATTACAGATGGGTGGGAGATAAAAAATGAATGAAAGGTCAGTATAAGGACACATGACCTATAGGTGACATTTCTTTGTGTTTGGAGAACTATCTTAAATACCTGATTTTTAGAGACTTACTTTTGGAAATGTCAGTATTTTATGTACTAAAACTATATCATGACAAGATTGTAAACATTTGCATATTCATATTCATTCAACATATTTATGCTCATTTGACTACTAAGAAAAAAGTAAATAAAAGATAACACAATTTGTAAAATTTCAAACATGTGTGGCTACTTTAATCCCACCTGCCACACTCTCAGATTCAATTTCTATTATTAGCATCAAATAAATTCTAACCAAGGGTTTACTTTCCAGACACAGTTTATCTATAACTTAACTATAGTTTATGTTAGTATCTATAACTTAAACCTCATCCAACCAGTTGCTTCCCCTAAAACCACATAACAATCACAAAATATTTTCCTGGCCATGACACCACCAATTGGTGATGAGAAATTTGCTTGTGCTTTTGACATTTCTGTGTAAAACAACAGCTGCTTCACTCACTTGGAAGCAGCCTCTTTTCCCCCACCGGGGATTCTTATCCCCAGTGGAGGTGGGTGGGCATCCTGCTAGCAATGTTGCATACAAACAGCGATGCCTAGATACTCCGTAGCTGACAGCTGAAATGAACTCATTCTGCGAGGAAGCTGTTTTCCAGTGGAAGACAGCCAGACCTGCTTTCCTCTGGGGATTAGAGTATGAGGGACACCACGGCCCTATTCTCACCCTTGTGCGTCTAACACCCACAGTCACATGGGGCCAGCCACGTACTTTGTAGAAAGCAAAGGCTAATGCTTTTAATGCATCTGGACTACCAGAAGCAAGATTCTATATCAAAAATGAGCAGATGATTTAAAACGAAAGCATATTGTTTGAATGTACCGAGTCCTCCTCTTCCTGTCTCTCCTATCATATCACTATTAACACCATCATTACTATTTTCTCACCTGCCCTACGTTCTTACCTTTCCAAGTTCCTAAAACTTGATAAATATTTGTTTCCTTTTCCTCTAGTCTCCCTTTCTATTTTCCTATGTATCTTAAACCATACACTCAATGAACCTACTCATTCTGTGTGCTCTTAAAATTCAACCCCAGGGCCAGGCGCGGTGGCTCATGCCTGTAATCCTAGCACTCTGGGAGGCTAAGGCGGGAGAATCGCTTGAGCTCAGGACTTCGAGATCAGCCTGAGCAAGAGCGAGACCCCATCTCTACTATAAATAGAAAGAAATTAGCCAAACAACTAAAAATAGAAAAAAATTAGTCTGGCACAGTGGCGCATGTCTGTAGTCCCAGCTACTCGGGAGGCTGAGGCAGGAGGATCACTTGAGCCCAGGAGTCTGAGGTTGCTGTGAGCTAGGCTGATGCCACAGCACTCTAGCTCAGGCAAGAGAGTGAGACTCTGTCTCAAAAGAAAAGAAAAGAAAAGAAAAGAAAAGAAAAGAAAAGAAAAAAGGAATATTTAAAAAAAAATTCAACCCCAGGAGAGAAGTTTCACTTAGGCACATAACATCAAAAGGCTGAGCCCTTGGAAGGTGGCTATTATCCAGAGGTATTCCATACTAATTATTTTGCCTCATGTCCTCCTGACTGTATTTTCGCTGTCCTCGTGACACTCCCTGGCTCATCAGTTCCATGCACAGTTTCAGTACTAGTCCAAGGCTAGCTCCGCATGAACTAGGGATGTTCCTAGAGTGTGGGATACAAGTAGGAGTCGGAAGACTTTGCTTTATGTACTACATTTGTTAACCTCATAGAGCTGTTATAAGAATGAAGTGCTTAATAATAGCAAAAAACATCCTATTATTGGCTATTTCAATTAGGAGTAGTAAAATAGAAAGAACTCTGAGTTTGGAGATTCCAAGCCTGCCTTCAGCCATTCACTAGCTATGCGACATCATTTAACCTCTCTGAACTTCATTGTCAATATCTATAAAATGATAACATCTGGCTTTAGTGATATGTGTGTGTATGTGTACTGTATACATAGAGAAAAGGAGACACAGGTGCACATACGTGTTTATCCATATACATCTAGCTCTAAAACTTTCTTACTTTTTTGAATGGATATTTCACTGATTGTCTATGTCAAGCAATTTGAGAATGCCCTTCATAATTTTCTATTTTTTTTATTGTATGATCTCCAGAAAAATTGGAAAAGTCTTATACTTGCTAGTACTAGTAAAATGCAAAACACATAGTAAGTATCATTAAAACGTAGTCAACAATAGATAGTAAAAGGCCAAAACATATTATGACAAAAAAATCACCAATACATTTATATTAATAGTAATGTATAAAAACTAAGAAAACTACCTTTATCGCTTCTTAGAGAACATCTAATATTACTCCTTTCTCTCCCATGATCTTATTCTGATCCAAAGTAAAAGTTTTGTGTTACTCCAATTTCTATTCATAGTCTCTGTTTCTTCTAGGAGCCTATGATCCCTAAATTTGTGTTTCCATGCTCATTGCTATTCCCTTTCTTATAATTTTATGTCCAGCTCCTCTCTCGATTTCTCTTCTTGCATGTTTAACGGGCACCTTGAACACTACAGTTCCAAAAACCAAATTTACCTGTCACCATCCCACACTGTTCTTCCTCAAGCGTTTCTACTTCAATAATTGGCCAAACATCCACTCACATGCTCAGGCAGCACCCTAGCAATCATACGCGACACCCCGTATATGTTCATTATTCTTTCCAACTATACTTCTAATTTATCAATTTCTCTCTACTTATCTCAGTATCAATCACCCCATAAGAGCCACCCTTCACCTCTTCACTGTCTCCCTACTCTGACTCGTTCCCTCCTCTGACATGCTCTCAGAAAGATTTGTAGAGAAATCTTTCAAAAACTCAAATTTGAATGTCATTTTCCCTCTTTAAATTCTCCCAAGAATTCTCATTCCCTTTTCAGATAAAGTGTCAAATTAGTAGCAGCTCTTGATTTTTTGTATACAGAGGAGTAGATATGAGGGAATAAATAGAGTGACTGGTAGGAAGGAGGCAGCTAGGGGGCTTCTCTTGGAGCTGCATTAGCATGGGAGGCATGTCACCACAGCCTCATCCATTGTCACATCCCTCGCATGGCCTTCCATCCCTTGAAAGCGACGATCCCCTCCCAACTTTCTACCCTGAGCTCGTGTCACACATGCCCTCACGCATTGTATTGGGGTCTCATTGCCTAACCTTATCCTTGCCTTCTTCAGATGGACCAGGTTTATGTGCAAGTATGCTGTTTGCTCTTCTGCCTAGATCACCTTTCTTCTCATCACGCTTCCTCTACTTCCTGCCACTGTCCTTATACCCACACCGTCTTTCTTATTTCTGCTTTATCGTCACTTTCTCAGTGAAGATGTCTCCTCTCTAGGTCAGAATCCCCTCTTGAATGCTAACGGAGCACCTTGATTTTTTTTAAGTATAGCACTTATCACAATTGTTGTAACATGACCCTTAGGAAATATTTTGTTTGAAGTCCCTGTACTCACTGTATTCCAAACTCAGGAGAGCAGGAGCCAGATCAGTTTGGTTCACCCCAGAACCTAACATAGAGCTGGGCACATAGCAGGGGTCAAAACAAAGGTGTTGAATAAAGAAATTATTAAATCTATTTAGATCACTCTTTGCAAACTCTCAGTTCTCAAAAAGGACCAATAATTTTGATCACACGTGGATATTCTCCTAATGAGAGCAAATGAAACTTTCTACTTCCAAAGTCTAATTTGTTGACTATTAGGCTGAGAAAAGGACCCTCAGCTGTAACAGCATACAGTTTTGGAATGAAGAAAACAATGTTTATTTTTAAATTTTTTCTTCCCTGTAGAGGACAAGAATGCTCTAAACCCACTTCTTAGGTGATCAATAGTCAGTCTGTATTTATTAAATTTTTGAGATCATTTTCTGCCTTTTCCTACAAGCTTGATTTTATTTAAGCTTTTTTTGTAATTATTTATTGGCTAAACATTTATTAGATACCTATTACATGTCAGGACCTCAGCTATGTGCTGTGCATGGAAAATAATACATATTGAGGAGCTAATAGTCTAGTACTGTGGTCCCCAACCCCCCCAGGCAATGGACTGGTACTGGTCCATGGCCTGTTAGGAACTGGGCTGCACAGCAGGAGGTGAGCAGCAGGCGAGGGACTGAAATTTCATCAGTATTTACAGCCGCTCCCCATTGCTCGCATCACCGCCTGAGCCCCACCTCCCATCAGACCAGCAGCGGCATTAGATTCTCGTAGGAGCACGAACCCTACTGTAAACTGCACATGTGAGGGATCTAGGCTGTGTCCTCTTCATGAGAATCTAATGCCTGATGATCTGAGGTGGAGCTGAGGCAGTGATGCTAGTGCTGGGAAGTGATTGCAAATACAGATTATCATTAACAGAAAGCTGTGACTGCATAATAAATGAGTTGCTTGCAGGCTCATGTCAAAACCCTATCAGTGAGTGACAAGTGACAATGTAATAATAATAGAAATAAAGTGCACAATAAATGTAATGCACTTGAATCATCCTGAAACCATCCCCCGTCCCCCTGAGTCCATGGAAAAATTATCTTCCATGAAACTGGACCCTGTTACCAAAAAGGTTGGGGACTGCTGATCTGGTAGGATAAATGAATAAGTAAATACATTTATAGGCATACTTATAAGATAGCTAAGAGATCTAAGATAATTATGTATATAGTGCTGTGGGCATGTGACAGAATTAATTAATTTTACCTGTGAAGATTAGGGGCACCACAAAGAGGAGGTATTGGGGCAGCTCTTGAGGACGAAGAGAAGGCCACCAGGCAGACATTGATTCCTCCCTCACTCTGGAGGAAGAGCAGCGGCATGGCCAAAGGCAAAGGGACTGTTCACACACTTGACTACTGGCCTGTGTGATTCAGAATCCCTCATAAACAGACCTACCTCTTTTACAAAACACAGCTCTATGTTAATATCTGTGGTGAGCAAGGCTTTCCTGAAATGTAACATTGCTTTCCTTTGGTTCTCAAACCAGTGGATTTGAAGGGAATTCAATCTTAACAGCAGGTCTCAGTTTCTTTCTGGACAACTATCAATATGTGCAACTTCACAGCAGTGAAGAAATATGGGCGGCCTCCTCCTGTAGAGATGTACTTTAATGATTCATCAGCGACTGTACTATAACTCATTCATAAAATCCCAAAGCATTAAAAGCTCCATCTTCATTATTACCAGATGTCTTACAGGCGCCTAAGTCAACATTTCAAAATGACTCCCTGCAAGTTTGCAAGACCAAGTGTACCTTCAAGGGCATCTAGGAATACAAATGCTGCAAGGAATCTGCTGGAAGCTGGTTAGCAATATTGCAAAAATGCTTTTTAATGTTAAGGACCCTGTGCTCCTCACATTCTGCCACTTGCATCCTGGAGATAAAAGTGCTTCCAAAGGACTTAGTTTGAAAAGGAGAGAATAAATAAATTTCTTCCAGAGATTACCGCAATTGCAAGAACATCAAAGTTTCTCGATAGACAGACAGACGGGCAGGTAGATAGAGATAGGTAGATGATAGATATATAGACAGATGTACATAGAGGTACAAAGAAAGGTAGATGTCATCCTTCACAAAGCTGATTTTTTTTAAATGACTGAATAAAATGCAGAAGAATTTGATTCAGGCATCAAAGGAAAGAATTTTTAAATGCATTCATTTCCTCATGAAATTAACATGCTACAAACTGCCAGAATTGAATTTATAAAATCTTTGAGAGCCTTGAGCACGACGGTCTCAGGAAAGCTTGCTTCTGCCCTTCAAGCCATCCCGGGGACCAGCTGAGAGGGAGGCAGGACGGCTGAGTCCTAGCTGCACAGATCCCGACAGATCCCTGACGCTGACTTTTCAGTTGCGTTTATTCCAAATGTTGCTGAAGAAGAGTTCTTCCTTTTTAAAATCATTTAAATTCTATATTTAAGCCTGCTACAGATATGCTTTTGTCAAAAATGCTACTGAGAAAGCGAACAAAAGCAAAAAACAAACAAACAAACCAAACTCTTTGAGCCTGTAAGTTCCCTGCAGCCTGAGCCGGTAACACACAATCAGCACTAAGTGTGAACTAGAGAATCCTGGGCTTGGGTGGATACTCCGATCCCAGCGTGGCCCTAAGTGACGTAGCACATTTATACATTCCTAAACACGAAATCCTTCCCTTCTAAAGTCCAATGGGCTCCATGTCTTTGACTGTGGTATGTTATACCTTTAAAGCATTGCGTTCGCACACAGTTTATTTTTTCGTCAGCTGTAATCAGTTTTTGAATTCTGTTGTGTTTTATTTTTTTTTTATCCAAGTATGGTTCTCATGGTGTAGTAAATGACATTAGGCTTTTGTAAATTCTTGCAGAATATAACAGATCATTGGTTTTATAACACAGTCGCTGCTTTTGCATTCTGATGAGATTATTAGTAGCAGCCTAGAATACAACATCCCTGCATACTGTTAGTTAAAAAAAAATAAAAGTTTACTAAATGGTCTCTTGTCAACTGTATCTGAAAATCATTATAGTTTCTCTCTTTCCTCTACACGAAGGGGCTCTTCAGTAGGCTGGTGGGTTATGTCAACATGAGGTTACAAAATTATTATCCCAGCTCTGTTTGTTTCAGTGGGGCTTACGCCATGCATTAGCATTCGTATTGTAAACCTCAGGGGCTTAGGTATTCGTACATCAGGTGTAGAACAATTCCGGTGTTCAAACAGAGGATGCTCAAAGCCAATTGGCCTAGCGGTAGCTTTCACTGGGAGCAAATTCGGGGGGGAAAAATTGCAGTGGGGCTTTTCTGATTTGCCATCCCTCCATAGCAATGATTAGCCCTTTGGGACATTCTGTGGCTTCCTATAGAGAGCTTTAAAATCCACTCTATTAATAAAATTAAGCGTTTCTCCCTCTTGGGCCCACAGTCTATAATGTAAATTAGCTACTCCGTGTGATATTTAAGGGGCAAATGGTCCTCCATGCACTCCAGCACGGCAGCAAGCAAGGGAGAAGTGCAAGGTGCGCAAACGGAGTGCCTGGCACAGACCAGGGAGCAGAACATTTCCTTCTTTTTTTTTTTTAGGGTTGAAACGATGACATTTGAAAATTGCCTACTGCTTGTGCCCCTTACTTTTCTCTCTGTACTACTTCTCACATGCATACCTGCTGTCTGCATTAAGATCGTGACATTCTGAGCTCCAAATTGATACAATGCCAAATAAAAAGCTATACTGTGAGCGATAATGGTTCTCCGGAAGTCACAGCATTCAACATAGCCAATCATATAAATTTTTAAATGTGTAAATGCATATTAAAATGAGAGATCTGATGTGCTTCAATAGCTCTGGCCTATTAGACACATAAAATGGTGTTTTAAAAAACTGCTTGCATCTAGTTTGCATTTTACCTGAAAATGGGAATAATGAGAATGATGCATTTTGTAAAACCTTCAATATCCTGTTTTGAAATTTTCCCCCGTAACAGTTCCAAGATTTTATCACTTTCTCTCCCTTCTTTTGTTTTTATTTTCTTTTTCCCCAGTTTCTCGAGACATCTTTGTTTTATTGACAACACTTTAAAATTGAATCATGTTTAAAATTAACATGATTCTCTTTGGAATTTTAAATGGATGCTTCAGATTCTTTTGAGACAGCCATTCTTAACTGGTAACATTCCCTGACATTCCATGTCAGGTTTACTAAGAACTACAATGCAAGTTCTCCAAAATGTTTACTCCTAAATCACTGTAAGTTGTGTTACTAAACTAGTTAATGTAAATGGAAGACTGAAATAATCAAATTTTTAAAAACTTCCACAGATCAGTGTTTCAGGCCAAACCCTCACCTCTGCTGGTAAGTGCCTGCTGCCTTCAGCTGAGCTGCAGGAACTGTTTTAAGGACCAGGGACAAAGAGTCCAAGGCAAGGACCTAAAGCTGGTCACATTCTAATGAGCAAGCAAAAATAAATAAATAAATAGATAATAGAGCATAATACAATAAATGCTGCAGGGTATAAATTTAGAGGGTATATGTTTCCTGGAAATCAGTAATACCAAGAATGCCAATGTGCACTTTTCACTTCCTTGGCAGAAGCTTGGTCTTATTAGCCAGCGATGAGGTTTCTTTGCAAATTGATAGAGGGGAATGGAGTTTAAGCTCTAAATGTAAACAGATAAGGGTTTAAATCCCACCTCCACCCATGGCTGTGTGATCTAGAGGTAACCTGGCTTACCTTTGTGTTTTTCTGCTGTGAAAATAGAGAAAAAACCCTACCTGCTTCATAGATGTATTGTGAGTTTTAAGTGAGAGTGCATAGAGGCAGTTTAATGCAGCGCCTGGCACATAGCAAGTGCTCATGAAATGCTACATGGCATCGCTATTATCATTACTCATAGAGCCCATGTGCTTAACCACTTTACCGGTGTGCTTCTAAGAGTCGGGTTTTGACGAGGGCAATGAGTTTCTTTTCCCTGAAGAATGTGCTTCCTTCCCCCAATTTGAGCACCATGTGGTCAAGAGCGCCCATCAAGTTCTTGTCCACTATCTATTAGGAGCTGGTAAGTGTGTCTCTTTAGCTCCTTCCCTATTTGTAAAATTAAATTGCAGTTTATGACGATGATGAATTCAATCCTAGGAGTTCACATGTTTGTTTACATGGAGACGTGGAAGTTGAATGTGATGTGACCTCACCATGTCAGGTGACTGCTTTGAAGATCCAGGCTCTATTTTACCCTGGAGCTGTGGTTCTCTTCTTGTTTCTGTGTGAATGATTACATTATGCTGTTTTCCTAGGCGCCAATCAGTACATACTTGACTGGTCTCCAGTAACCCGTCAGTGTTATGTGGCCCAGGCCTCTGATCTCTGCACGGACCCAGGCTTCATGGATCAGCCCTGTGCTGATAACTCCCCCCGCACCCCCCAGCTGACCTAACCTGACTTTCTGCAATGCTAATGCAAGCCTTCCTGCCTCCTCTCCTACTCCTAAGTAGAATATGCTTTCTTCCTTTAATTTAACCATTACACACACGCACATGCACACACACCACATATACACGCTCAACTCTCCTTATCAAAACTCATCAGAGACATTCATTCAATAAATATGTTTTGCGTATCTTCTATGTGCCAGCATGTACTGTGCTAAGTATCAGGATATAAATTAAACAAGACAAACCTTGGCCTTGAGTACACTAAACAATAGAGAATAGACAGCAGACAAATAGATAAATAAATAACCAAAATATTTTCAGACCATGATCAGTGCTTTGAAGGAAATAAACAGGGTGCTGTGCTGTACCAGAAAGTAACACGGGAATTGATTCCAACGGAGTAGACCCAGAAGGCCTCTCTGAGGAACAGATATTCAAGAAAAGACCCAAAGAGTGAGGAGAAGCCAAGCAAGTGAAGAGCCAGAGGAAAAAACTTTTCAGGCAGGAGGCACGGCAAATGCAAAATCCTCGAGGTAGCACAGAACTGAAAAAAGTTTGAAGAACCCAAACTCCCAGTGTGGCTGCACCCGTATGACATGCAGCTGGAGAGAGGTAGTCAGGAGCCAGAATGAGCAGGGCTTTGCTAGCCTGGGGAGCCGTGGTGAGAAGGGTTCAGGTGTGTCCCAAGCATGACAGAAAGCCCACGCCAGGTTTCCAGCAGGAGGAAGACCTGCTCCCGTTCTATGATGGAAAGAACTCTAAGCGTTGGGTGGAGAAGGGAATTATATGTAAACCAGATTCATGGCAGGGAAGCCAGTTTGGAGGATACAGAGGCTTTCCAGGGACTGAGATATGAACTGAGGCTGAGGCAGGAGGTGGCAAACACTGAACTGATTCGGGGTCTATTGAGGCAGAAGCAAAAGAACTTAATGACAGTTTCTGGGAGGAAAGGGCTGGGGAAGATAAACGAAATGAAGGAATTCCTGATGGCTGCAGGTTTCTGAACGGAGTAACTGAGGCGATGACGAATCATTTACTGAGATGGAGGAGGAACAGGTGCCGGAGATTCTGAAAGCAGGCCTGTAAAGTTTGAGCTGCCTGTGAACCGGCCATGTGCAGAGGTCAAGAAGGCACCACCCGACAGGGGTCTGTCCTGCTTACCTGCTCTCCAAAGTGTCAATACTGATCACATTGGAAAACTCTTAAAAGTAATTGCCACCACTTGCCAGGGCACAATGTGGTCCCGTTGGCGCATTGCATCTCTTTGGTGCATCGGCTACATGTGATTTTTATGCACCAGGATTGCGCCTTACTATCAGCGCAACACACAAAGTTCACTGTATGAAATGCTTGGCACAAAGCTCAGAGTAAGGAATGTCTAGCTAGGAGACTTTCTCACAGGCCTGAAGGGATGGCAGCACCAAATATATAAATCAATCAGGAGGCCTCATTATCTAGAATCTGAAAAAATGAGAATGCATCCACAGAAATACACCCCCCTGGGGAGATGCGACATAGTAAATGCCTACTGTATGCATTGGTAAACACACTAACGTGATCTCACCAGGTTCCAGAAATGTCACACCAAAGGCGTTTTCCCTAAAATACAAATCAAATTGTGTTGCATGGAGGAAAACTTTTGCTTGTGGGGAGGGAGGGAAAATTCCACAATCACAACCTTGATTCTTATAAGAAGAGAACATCACAACATGCAAATGTTATCAAATGTTGTATAAAATGTTGCAAAATCATTCCCGTCAAATGAATATAAGATGCTAATTGGTGATGTATGTAGTCCCAGAGATGATTGACATGCACAGAGTGAGTGAAGTACGACAAAGCATTTGTGTGGGCCATCTGGAAGGGCATGCCACACGCCTGCATGTGATGAGAAAACACAAGTAAATAGAAACTTTGGAAACCAAGGCCTAAATATGCATGGCTCTGGGAGCTTCCATCTTTTACCTCAATCAAGATCCTGGGGAAGAAACTCTCTGTGCACCTGGAGACCATGGTGACCAAACAAAGTGGAACCTGACCTTCCCATGCACAGTTAAGTTTTTGCCAGCCCCTCTGCAATCTGGACCTCTCTCCAGCTTTCCCAAGCATGCTGATCGTGTTCCCCATGCACTTCATATATGACATTGCAAGTTCTGCCACTGGCTCTCTCCCAGAAGCAGGTATTCGGTCTCATGTGATAACAAGGATACACAGTGTTTAGATTTCTATGGCAAAGATACTTTCTGCATGCCCATACACACACATGCACACAAGGGAATATTTTCCACACATACCAAAGATAATATATAAAATAGAAATCTGTGTTTCTGCTCCACATCTGCATAAGAAAAATTTCTAAATGTTCACCAAAAGAGAAGAGTGAAAAGTATAAAATTCATATTTATTCATTTCAGGTTATAAACTAGATTTTCAAAAATTAAACCTGAGGGTAATATAGCCTTGAGATAAAACTTTGCCTGAATTTTGTGCAAAAAAAGTCTCAGTCTTTAAGGAGAACTAGTCAATTTTTTAAACAGTCTTTGGTAGTAAAGAACTAGCCAAATGCTTAAACATGGGCCATAAAATTTGGTGATCCATTTTTTTTTTTAATTAATGATTTGGTTTCCAGTGAGGAAGCCACAGGCAGCATGAATTGTTGAAAGAGGCACGAGGGGAGAGAACAGTTCAGGACCACAGAGGCCCCGCTGCCCCGCCCCACCCAGATGAGGTTATCTGGACACTCCGCCTGGTGTTCTGCCCTTCAAGGCTCATGTTTTCTTCTGAACTCTTGTCATTTACGTCCTTGTTTGAAGGAAAGTTTAGAGATTCCTTTAGCCCACAGCTGGTTAAAAGACAAATGAACCCAAAGCACAAATACAAACACCTGAGAGATTGCATCTCCACGATCAATCTACCTCTTCTTAAATACATTTTGTTTGTTTGCCTGTCTGAGTGTAAGCCCCAAGGCAAGAACTGTGTCTTTTTAATGTCTTCCGCAGCACCACACATATTGTAAACGCTGAGGCAATGATAGACAATAATAATAATGCCATTCAACGGGAATGCTGACTCAAATAGCATGAGTTTAACCCTAATGGTTTAGACACTTGGAGCTGGGAACAGATATGGCCCTAAATAAATTTATATAATCCAAATGTGCTTCCAAAATCTGAATCATTCTCTTTCTCTGTTTGGGTTGCACATTTTGAAAACTGTGATGACGAAAGTATTATTTGCCAAAAGAAAAAGAAAGAAAGAAAACCCTATACTGGAGCATAAATGTAATCACCAAACATTTATCGAGCACCAACCGTATTCATTAAAGAAAGAAAAGTAAACAGGAACGTTTCCTATTCCCTGAGATCTCATAATATATAAGTAGATCACGAAAGAGTTAAGAGAGGAAGAACTAGGAGAGTTTTTAAATGCTTCTGTGAAAACTGTGCCCTGTAGATCATAATAAAATGTACTCATTTGAAATGGATGGTCTGTTCCTAAGAACATAACTGCATGGGTCAGTTCTTTGGCGGGAAAGTGCAAGACTGATTTTCTATGCTCAGGGAATAGGGCTTGACTAGAGAGCATGCTCTGAGCACCTTCCTGACTCACTGGTCACAGGTAACACAAGGTTCATGAACAACAAAGTTCCTCCCACTCCACCTGTTCCTGAAGAATTCACCCCATCTGATAAAGGCTTTGAGTTTTCAGAAGACACCTCATTAATGCAAATATAAGAGGGACTGTAGCCTAAAATACTTATCTCCCACCTACACATTTATCAATAATAAATTGTTTATCACATTAGTCAGTTGCCATTGCCCCAGAGCAGAAACCTAAAAGAATGAGACAGCGGGAGGCATAGGTTTTGAGGGGACTAATAGTGAAGGGATCCTGCAGCCTTGATGTGAGAGCAGAACGCATTGGTCAGGAAGGTACTGAAAAGAAGGAAGGAGAGGCTTTAAGAAAGGAATTTAGGAATGGGGTAGGGCGATCAGGAGGCAACTTGCCTACTCATACAAATTATCCAGTTCTAACCCTGAAATGTTACTTCATGGAGAATTAGGCACAGCTCAATATTCTAAAACTAAATTCATCTAAATTTCACCTAATGAATTTCAATTTACCAATCCTGCTTTCCTAACTGGAATTCTGACTATAATTGCTTCAGGGGATTTTGGGGACTCAGAAGATTCAAGAAAATTTGAAACTGTAAGATCTCAGGAAGCCAAAAGGTATTATGTGTTGCCTGAGACCTTTGACTGAATTTTGCCCTCCCTCCCACCACACACACATTTCATATGTTGAAGTCCTAATCCCTAATGTGAGTGTACTTGAAGATGGGACTTTTAGAGAAATAATCAAGGTTAAATGAGATCATAAGGGTGAAGCCCTAACCCCATGTGACTGGTATCCTTATAAGAGGAAGAGACCCCAGGATGGGTACACAGAGAAAGGCCACGTGAGGACACAGCAAGAAAGAAGGTGGCCATCTGCAAGCCAGGGAGAGACCCTCACCAGAAATTGACCCTGCAACACACTGATCTTAGAATTCTAGCCTCCAGAACTGCAAGAAATACATTTCTATTGTTTAAACTACCTGGTCTGTAGTATTTTGTTATGGCAGCCCTAGAAGACTAATACACTGAACTTCAGTGATTATCCAGTAGGACAACTGCTCTCCATAAAGGAGAAAACAGTGTGAATCGAATCTGCCACTAGGAGCAAGAAAGGCAACCACAGAGAAAGCAACTTAGAGTCAAGAGTAGTGACTTTCAGCGGCATGAAGGGATGGCCAGGTACAAGGTCACTTCTGCAAAATTTACTTGCTACTTCCCTTCTCTCAGAAACCCACACCAGGTGAGGATTCACCCTGAAACCAGCATGAATAATTCAGTTTGTTCCTAGATGATTCTGACATATGTTCACCCTTCCTCTCTCCCACTCTGTATTCATCACCAAATTTCTGGATACTTACTAGAAAATCTAAGTGCCTCAGTGGTGATTGTCCCAGTTATTGGCTGATTATCTGAAGGTGAACCATGAACCATGAGTGTACAAAAATAGTTGTCTTTGCCTTCTACTCCATCCACAGTACCAAACTAAAATGAGAAGCAACAAACAATCCAGAAATGTGAGATGCCCTCACTCAAAAAGAAATGTCTATATATCCAAAGTATAGTACCTTACATAATAGATGCAATAGCCTCACTTGTCTTTGGAGAAGAGAATATTAGATGTCTGACTTATCCACAAAGAAAACAAAGCCTCCTATTCTCATTTCTTTGTTCAATTAGTTCCCATGTTTCTACTCCTTATTTGGCAGAAACTGCAATATTTCACCCATAGTTGAGTTCTCCTCTACTTCCTGGTCTTTCAATTAGGCTACAATTTCCAAACTCTCTTCTAGTTAGGTGTGGCCACATGACTAAATTCTCACAAAAAGGATGAGTATAAGTATCATGAGCTCCTTCTAGGTCCACCTGAGAGCCTCATTTCTTCTCCTGTCTATTGGCTGAAGCAAAGGGACTCTGAGGACCTGAATGAAGGTGAATCTCATGGTGAAAAGAAGCCTGGGTCCTTGGATGATTGCACAGAAGAGCAACCCACCAACCCCCAGATCCAATGGATTGATATCGGTGAGAAATATCCTCGGATTATCTCAAACCACGTATGTTGTAGAGTTATTTATTAGAACAGTAGACTGACTCTACCAACACATTTAAATTAGAAACAGCAGAGAGTTTTGTTCTTTTTTGCCAATAGGTTTCAGGAGTTTTCATGTAGGGAATGGTAATCTGGAGATAAACATTTCATACTCACCTTGATCTTTCAGAAGCTCTGAGTCAATGCCCACACAAAGATAAAGGGTAACTAAGCTGATGGACTTAACAGTCTTTAATACAATGCTAAGCAGGGGTCATGGCAATCTTTCACAGTTGAGTGATGTCTTTCTCCAAAGAGGTGTACCTCTTGGATTCATTCCATAGAGTCACTGTCCTTTATGGGCCTTGCCGGATGGAGTCTTCTTATAATTCTACTTTCCTTGGAATGAGACAACCAATACACAGCTCTATGAACACTTACTAGATATCCCCTGATGATTACCTAATCACACAAGTTTGAGTCTGATAGATCTAGACTATGAACTATGGAAATACAGCTTAATTATGGATTGGACACATTTGTGGGTTAATAGCAAAATCATAGCAAGTGTCTAGGTTTCTGGCCATTCTCTTGCTTTTGTTGTTGTTGACACATAATAGTTATACACATGTATGTAATATTTTGGTACATGCATGCAATGTGTAATGCTCAAATCAGGATAATTGGGATATCTCTAACCTCAAACATTTATCTTTTCTTTATGTTGGGAACATTGGAGTTCTTGTGATTCTCTTGAGGGCAGTTCTGCAAAATGTGTGTTTGATTAACCTCTCAATCATAACTTCCTGCCTCCCGACCTACAGGAAGTGTGAGGGGAAGAACTGAGTATTCTCCATCTCTTTTCTCTGCCCCCATTTGGATTTTTTCACATGCTCATTGGAATAAAGATATCAGTGAGCCATGAGGGGGTGGACAGATCCCTTACCTGCAGTGGTAGCCAGATGGCAGTTCTGGGAGAGGTAAAAAGCAGGACAGGGAAGTAGCAATGGATATATGAATACTCCATCCAATCTCTGGCCTTTTACAAACAAATGACTGGTATAACCCTACACAATAGTATCACCAATATTTGTAATCAGGATGAGCCATGTCATTTGAAAAACTTTTGTTATATTTTATTAGAAACAAGAACATTTGAATTTTTTCACTATTAATAACAAATAACATTTGTTAGAACTTAATGGCCCACAAAGCACTTTACATAAATATTATCTCAAAACAGGAATTTTTTGTGCCCAGCATCACATCCACTTGGCCCACCTCTGATCTCAGAACAACTGCAGAGACGTTTCCATGCACTTATTCTGCCACCAACACTTCTCAAGCCCAAGCAGCAACTTCTCTCTACTTTGCTGCTTCAAGACCTTCTCTAAAGCCACACAGCACAGTCACAGTCAGAAAGCATGGGGATGGAGTAGGGAGACCACACAGCACAGTCACAGAAACCATGAGGGTGGAGTGGGGGGACAATGCCCCTGGGACAGGGGAGGATCCCCAACTAGAGAGACACAGGCATCAGCAGATAAATGCCCGGACATCCCATCTGTTGGAGAGACAATTCTGAGGCACGTTCCCTATACAGTTCCTTAGAGGGCCCCCAGTGGGATTAAGATCTAGTTGTCTGCAGCAAAAAACAACCAATAGTACAGATGTTTCCAAGATATGTTCCATAGATCAAGACAGTTTCCAAGGATCACTTCTCAATAAACTACCTCCATCAAAGTCTTTGACTCCAGCTCTGCTATAGAATAACCTGACTAAGGTATCTCATTTAATCTTCACTCTAGAATAGAAGGCCCTATGTATCGTGCCACATACCTTTTCAACATTTGCAGTTGAATGAGAAGAGGCACAAGGTGAATTAGGGCAGCTCCTGCCCCGGCTGCTGGATGGTTAGAAGTCGCCAATCGTAGGAGTAGATGCAATGACTTAGCCACACCACCTTTCAAAGACCAAAATTGCAACTGAACTCACAAATGTATAACATTTGCCCTCTAAAGAGACTTGAAGTTGTAGAAAAACTATGAACTCAACAACGTTATCATGCATCTCACCTGCAGAATCTCCTGTAGGACTGTTATTAATTTTGATAAGTTATGCTTGAATTTTTAATAAAAATTGTTGAATTAATGTGACTTCAAAGGAAAACTAACAACCTCTTCTATCGGGTCTGCCTTAGATCATCACTTTTCTAAAAATTTCTCTATTATTTTAAAATCCAAGTTTTCTTAAAAAGTACTTTATCCTAAAACCTCAGCTTTCTAAAACATAGCCAAGAAATAACAATATTAAAAGCTCTAAGCATCGCACTCATTATAGGGGGGCAAGGGCAATATAAGTAATCTAAACATTTGGACCCCCATAATATGCTGAAATAAAAAATATTTTAAAAATAAAAATAAAAAAATGTATTACAGTGGCTGTTCTGGCCCAGGTACTCACTCCCCATAGAGAAGCCCTCTATAAAACCCAAAGCTTTCTCCTTCCTTGGAGTGGATGCTTTTTCGCCTCCACCCATTTGCACCCAAATACTCAAAATAAACAGCATTTTGCTACAAAAAAAAAAAGCTCTGAACAGTCAAACTCCAAATCATAAAGTCCATATAGTAAACCTTATCTAATTTATTCCTGATCCACTCATTACATGCAGTTCAAATGAGTTTGGGTTTTTGGTAGTTTTGCCCTGAACTGAATAGAAATAAGCAGATACGATGTAAGA
>CAUYMX010089699.1:0-17466 GCA_963573855.1 Lepilemur septentrionalis | reverse complement strand
AGCAGTTTAAAGAATTGGTGAGCATAGGCCGGGCGCTGTGGCTCACGCCTGTAATCCTACCACTCTGGGAGGCTGAGGCGGGAGGATCGCTCAAGGTCAGGAGTTCAAAACCAGCCTGAGCAAGAGTGAGACCCCGTCTCTACTATAAATAGAAAGAGATTAATTGGCCAGCTAAAGATATATATAGAAAAAATTAGCCGAGCATGGTGGCACATGTCTGTAGTCCCAGCTACTCGGGAGGCTGAGGCAAAAGGATTGCTTGAGCCCAGGAGTTTGAGGTTGCTGTGAGCTAGGCTGACGCCACGGCACTCACTCTAGCCCGGGCAACAAAGTGAGACTCTGTCTCAAAAATAAATAAATAAATAAAAGAATTGGTGAGCATCGACTATAAAATACTTTGGCCTCTCTGATACTCCTGGGTAAACTTGCAAAGGCCATGAAGACCCAACAAATTCTGTTTAGTAGTAGTTACTAGTTTTTATGTTTATCTTGGAATTTCATTCTGCTTGCTAGGATCAAAAGCAGATCTCTAGCTAGGCGCAGTGGCTCACCCATGTAATACTGGCACTTTGGGAGGCTGAGGTGGGAGGATCACTTGAAGCCAGGAGTTTGAGACCAGTCTGGGCAATAGTGAGACCCCCATCTCTACAAAAAATAAAAAGAAATTAGTTTCAGCTCCTCAGGAGGCTTAGGCAGGAGGATCACTCAAGCCCAGGAGTTTCAGGCTGCAATGAGCTATGATCACTCTATTGCACTCCAGCCTGGGTGACAGAGTGAGACCCTGTCTGGGAACAGGCAGGGGAGGGCAGTGAGTCTCTAGAAATACACATTGTGTGATAAATTTGTTCACTATTTTAATTCAGTGAATTAAAATCTTTATTTTTAAAATGTTAAAAATATCTTTTAACATGATATTTTCTTTAACTTTCCTTTGAAGTAATTTGATCATACTTGAAAATATTGGGCCGGGTGTGGTGCCTCATACCTGTAATCCCAGCACTTCAGCACTGTAGGAGGCCAAGGTGGGAGTATCACTTGAGGCCAGGAGTTTGAGACCAGCCTGGGCAACATAGTGAGACCCTGTCTCTACAAAAGAAAAAAAGAAAAAATTAGCCAGGTATGATGGTGGCACTTGTAGTCCCAGCTACATGGCTGAGGCAGGAAGATTGCCTTTGTCCAGGAGTTTGAGGCTGCAGTGAGCTATGATCTTGCCACTGTACTCTGGCCTGCGCGACAGAGTCAAGACCCTGTCTCTTAAAAAAGAAAGAAAAGAAAAAATTAATTACAGTTTTAACATGTAAAATCAGAGGAACATCAGAGGTTATTTTTTTTTAAATTCCTGTTTCTTACTATTGGGAACAGAAGTTCTTCTGGTACTTTCTATTTCTATTGTATTTTAGCATAAATCTGCCAGATAAGGCTGGCGTTTGGAATTTGGGGTATCCCCTAGACTGAGACCATTTTGTTTTTAAGGATTATTTTGACATTGTGAAGAATCCCATGGACCTTTCTACCATTAAGCGGAAGCTGGATACAGGGCAGTACCAAGAGCCCTGGCAGTATGTGGATGATGTCTGGCTTATGTTCAACAATGCCTGGCTCTATAATCGTAAGACGTCCCGGGTCTATAAGTTTTGCAGTAAACTCGCAGAGGTTTTTGAGCAAGAAATTGACCCTGTCATGCAGTCCCTTGGATATTGCTGTGGACGCAAGGTACAGTTTTAAGTTTTTTTGGAAAATGAATTTTCCTGGTTACAGCCAAAAAGGGTGTTACACTAACATGAGAGACTCAAATTCTGACCACACTGTGTGCTGGGATGTACGCACGTGTGGTATGGTCTCTCCTAACACAGTCGGTACCTGCGGAAGCAGTGTCATGGGTGCTGACGGGGAGGCCTTGGGTAAAGCAATCTGACTGCCCTTGTGTCGATTTCATATGTCTGTGATACGTGTCTCCTAAAGCCAATGCTACACTAATTCTGTCACATTTTATCCCAAAATGTCTTTCAATAGTTACTAAAATTGTACTAACAGAAGTAATTTACTAGCTAAATCTAACTCTGTGGTGGACTAGAACATTACAGGGCAGTAAATGGAATATATCTTTATATAAAAGTATTTCTCTTTGTTTTTGCAGTATGAGTTTTCCCCACAGACTTTGTGCTGCTACGGGAAGCAGCTGTGTACGATTCCTCGAGACGCTGCCTACTACAGCTATCAGAATAGGTAAGCACTGAGCAGCTCCCTGCATTGCAGGGCAGAATCGGACGGTCTTAGAGCAAGGCATGCTCATCTGATGGTAGCCCAGGCACGTTATTTCTTTCCTGAAGTTCCAAAAAAAAAAGTACGTCTTAGTCACTCAGATAGGCCTTTGGTCTCTTTATTATAAAGCATATGTTTATAGTGTAATAAAAGTTTAATCTCAAAACCACTTGCCACACTACTGGTATTAGGCACGTTCATTCTTAAGGCAGAGTCTGTCTCACATGTAACCGTGTAGGCAAGAGTCTCAAGAGTAATTCTAATAAAGGTTGACATGCCCTTTTTTTTTCTTAATACAAGTAGAAAGTTTATTTGGGCCAAGCTTGGTAATTGCAACCTGGGAGCATAGATTCAAGTTGCCCTGAATATACATATACTCCCAGTCTTTCTCAAGATACCCATAGAGTAGAAAACTTGTATTTTACTTTTCTGCCTGCATATATTTGCCTAGGTTAATTTGGCCTGATCAGTCTGAAAGAAATATGAAAAGACATGCATGAGTGCTACTTCCTTCAAAAAAGAAAAAAAACTCTATGATTTTTATTTTAATTATTTTTATATTTTAAATAAGCAGCACAATTCAAAGTGAGAGTGTTTTTATTGAGTTCAAGAATAACCTCCTATTATCATATAGCTATTTCCAGGTTTTGTGAGTGGTGGATCTGTTTGAGAAATATTTGCTATTCTTTTGGAATATGAAGATAGCTGAAGAATAGATCTCCTGTCTTAAATAGAGGGAGAGTGAAAATATTTTTTATTATTGATTCCCCACACAAATACAACTTAAGTGGCCACATGTTGCCCTAGCGTGCCTTGAAGCCCAAGCTATGACTCTTGGTCAAACTCAATAATGTTGCCTCCATGTCATGAACCAGCAACTGGACTTTGTGTGGCCAAGATGGAGCTCTGTGTCTAGTCTTTGCCTTTAGGTTCAACTATTAAATGTCAACATTAGGGTTTATAAGTTTGGATTATTTTGTTCTTGTTTAGTCATAGTTATTATGTATGTCTAATAAATAGTTCAAAGAAGATAGAGGATTTTGTTATTTGTTCAAAGGTACATGCACAGATCTGAAAAATTTGGAATTTTGCAATGATTTTTCCTCCAATTATGTTTTTTAATTTTTTAAATTTTTTTAAAAAACTAACCATGTTCAAGATAACTCTCATCAAAATCCCATTTTTTTTTTTTTAAAGAGCCATTGACACAAATGTCTTGAGAAAAGGTTTCTAATTCTCTCCTGGCCCACTTAGTCCTAATACTGTTCAGTCTAGTGAAATGCTGGTGCATGGGGGCGAGATGGACCCCAGAGAGCATCTCTGCTGGAAGTGTAGACTTGTACAGCTGTCCTGCTAAAAATAGTGTAACATTTGGAGTCTGATTTCTGTCTGAACTCCCCTTTTTTTCAATGGAAGCATTGTAAGGCAAAGTTTGAAATGATAGCATAGCCCTTCACAGTGGGATCCCCCCCACAGTGACTTGGTGTTGTCCTGGAAGTTCTGGCCCCTCCGTTTAGTTTTAGTAGCGTGACCTTCAGCTCATCCCATAATGTATTGTTTGCCCTTGTCCATGATACTGACACAGTAACATCTTCCCTGACAGACTCATGTTGTCAAGTCCCTACTGAAATAATGAATAGGAATGCACTTTGAAAACTGGGTGTGCCGAGCAAAAAAGTTATGATATTTTAAGAGAACAGATTAACATTTAAAAATTAACTATACCCTAAAAACTTGCTACCTCCAGACTATGTTGCCCAACACAGTTTTAGTCCAGAAAAAGGAACAGATTTGCCACTTCTCTGAAGTATTTGGGGCTTTCTGTGGTTGGTTTTCCTGTTCCTGGGCCCTTTGGGACCCTGCCTTCGCTGATTTGCACAGATTTTGGCCATATAAGTTGAAAGGAATTAAAGTTCAATAGAATTGATAGGATCAGGGCATCACTGATGGGGTGTAGACACAGGACCATTTTGAAAGTTCTGGAATGTCAAATTTTATTTCTATATAGAACTTCATTTTTATTAAACAAAAGCAATGTATTTTCTTAAGAGTAGAAATGCAAATAAAGGAGTTCTGTTTTATTAATGATACATTTTAAAAGTGTAAGGATGCCTCTCAGCTGATTTCACAGGTGTGTTCTGTAGAGTACTTGAGTAGATTAGCATGTTGTAATTCTGAGAAAGCAGTGGTCTAATTCTACAGTGAACATTTTAACTGCTTACATTTTTATTTTCAGTTTGACTATTTATGAACACCATGGTGTTCTTATGAATAATTATTTTGGCACTTATAGTAGTCCTAAACTGTTTGGGTACTTAGAATAGAAAATCTTACAAACCATTTAAACAAGTGAAATTCTAATATATAAACTAGTGTATAGTTACATTTTCACTTGTTTCTATACTTTGGAAATTTGAAAGTAACTCATGTTGGGAAAACTGTTCTAGAGCTTTTCCAGTTAGTATCTATAGATAATATCCCAGTTATTCAAATACACTGATATGGTACTTAAAACAATCTGCATTTGAAAATTTACTCCATACATCAAATTACCCTTATAGATAAACCGTGCAGTTACATTGCTCTAACTTCAGCCAGCCCAGATAAGCATCATCATTGGGTTATGTGAAGTATTTCTCCTTTGCAATTCCATGTTCATCAAACTGCTTCCTTCACACAGGCTCTTAGAGTTGAGAAGTGAACTTCCGAACCTTTACGTATTTCCAGGGAGAATAAAGCTTGGACTAGAGAATAAGATAGGGGCAGTCTGGCATTAACATCTTCCTGTGGCAGTGCTTTGGGACAGACACTGGAGTCTAACACTCTGTCCCTCCCAGTTTCTGACCTTAGAGTCTCCGGGGTGGGTCACACTGAGAGCCCTTTGGTTTCCTTGACCCTCCAGGGGCTGCCATTCTGCCGTTAGCGCTTCCTTCTGTGTCAGCTTCCTCTGTGGGAGAATGATAGGTTTACAGTTCTTGTTTCCTCGATGTTGCTCGGGGTGGTGTTCTGCTTGAATAAAAGCAAAGAATTTGTCCGAGGTTTTAAAACCATTTAGACTCAAATGTGATTATCATGGTAATTTCATTTCAAAATATGTTCAACAGTCCTCTTCTAGCTGTCCCGTAGCGCTGCGTGTTTGCATCGTGAGTGGAGCACTCAATTCTGAGCTTTATTTTTAAAGGGAGATATCTGGCGTCGGAATGTCATTTTTGTGTATTGTTTTGGTTGCCAATGAATTGGTTTATAGTTTCTGCACTTGAATTCTTTGTTGCTCTCGATGACCATGCCCTCCTGAACAATGAAAATTGTTTTCAATATAGGATTTTAAGACTCCATAAGAATATTTACAAAACAGTGAATGGCCAAAATACTGCTATAGTTCATTCAGAAAAAAACAAACCAAAAACGTTAACCTGCCTATTCCTGGTCAGAGTTTTTAATATTGGCAGAATTTAGTAATTGAATTAGTCCCAAATAAATTAGTCCTAGCAAGAAACTTTCATCATGTCACTTGTTACCTGCAGTGAATCTGTCATATTCCTCATCAGCCAAATGTGAAGAATTGGATAATCTTGAGATGTCATGTGTGCTCTGAAGTTTTATGCATTAAAATTTGGTACATGTGTTTGGTTAGTGAAATGTAACAGACAAATGCTCAGCATACTGAATTAAGATTAGAGTTGGAACTTGTGGGGGACCTGACCTAGTGGTAACGAAGACAGAGCGGCCATGCGGTGGCCGCGTGCGTGCATGCGTGGGACTGCAGCTGCCCTGCCCTGTTCCACACTTGGTGGCTCAGCGTGGCGCTCCCAGTCTCATCACAGTGTTTCAATACTAATCCTTCCTGGCACCTCGTAGACGTAGTTTTGAGCACTAAACCTTGTTTCATTGTGCTGCTGCCGCTGCCTTATGCTCATCTTTTCGCTTGTATACTTCACCTCCATTCAGCTTGTTTATTTTTACAGCATTCCTGTGTGCTCATCTTGTTTTATGCAGCATCAGCCTGCATTTTTGTTGATTTCTCATTTATGTCCTTTCCAAACATTTAATCGTTTTTATTTTAATTGTTCTTATTTGATAGCTTGAGCCCTGGCTCTGTATTATCTTATGAGAAATTGGGGTGATGGATAATTTCTCAAATGCAGATTGTTCTTTAAAGATTAACTTTCTAAATTTGCTTAACTTGGATTGTCACCAAGTCAGAACAGTCATTCACTAAGTATCTCAGATTGATGAATGATTGGTCCCAGTACCAAAAATGTCAAATCAAAGCCTAGAATCGAATTTTCAAACTCTTTAAGATTGTTCATGGATTTACATATATTGTATTGTTTATACAATATATCACAATTTTTTTCTCTATATATTCTTGTTGATAAATGGCTGGAAAGTCTTTGACCCTGATTACATTTCTGTTCAATGTTTGTCCAGAATATGGATTTGGTTTCATTTGTATTGTAACACAATTAACTGAGTGATTAACATGAGAAAAATAACAGGAAAAAATTAAAACCAGTTCTGGGTGCTCAACATTTTCATACATTTAAAGATCTGGAGATCTGGCTTAATACTGGAAATGAAATCTCTGAATTGCTGTCAAGCATAAATTTTCCATTTTGAAAAATAAAGCTATTTCGGTTTAAATTGCTTTTTTTAAGGCCTTTTGTCAGATTGTTTCGTTCAAGTAAATTTTTCCATCTCAAACCCTGGAGTTATATTTTACTTTCTCTGAGTAGTAACAAAATTCAGACTCCTAAATTTGGGCTCCATGCAATTCTAGTATTAACAACTCCTTGAAAACATTTGCCTGTTGGAGCTGGACGAGCCTGTCATTGTTAGTGATGATGGCCTATGACGTGTGCAATGAGACCGAATGCTAATCAATGCTTTGCCTTGGCTTTCTGCTCTGTGTTGTCTTGGTGTTTGCGTCTTACCTTTGTGTCTGTGCTATTTGTTCCTTCCCTGTTCTCTAATCCTGCCCTTCCCCACCTGCCCCTGTTCCTTTCATTGTCCTCACTGACCCATCAATCAACCAACAACGCCCCCCCTTCGTCGTGGTGCTCTGCCCTGCTCTGATTGGTGGCTTCGTTGCTTGGGTGGCTGTGTGTTATGATGGACCAGTTCACCCAAGTATGGCCTTCTTGCTGACAGGTATCATTTCTGTGAGAAGTGTTTCACAGAGATCCAGGGCGAGAATGTGACCCTGGGTGACGACCCTTCACAACCCCAGACGTAAGTACTGTCCTTTGTTTTTCTTGGGGGGTGACCTTTAACTGTTTTTCCTTTTGTCCATGATTAAAAGAAAAGCACTGCTGCCATTTTGACTTTTGTGCAGTGTTTTTTTTTTTTTTTCATATTACCTGTGCCCACATTTAATTTGAATATGTGTCAGACACGTTTGTACTGAAGATGTAGGGGTTTTAGCTGAACCCCAGTGCCACCTCTGCCTTCTTCCTCCATTCAGGGCAGTGTCCTAGAGCCTCCCACTGTAGTTCAGTGGTCTATTTCGACCTTGGTCTGTCTGTTCTTCTAAAGGAATTGATTTTTCCTAGGGGTCGTCAACCTGTACTTGGGGAAATTATAAATTTTTATTTACACTTTAAGAAAGCAGGTAGCCCTATTCACAGAACTGGTAGTAGCAAAAAGTGAGTTTTATATACGTACCCTGTCTTTTACATTTAGTTTGTCTTCCACTCAAACTTCCATCCTTTAGGTTGCTGAACTCTAATGCAGATTGATGAGATTCCAAAGTTCTCCAACCCCATTTTTGGTCCTGAAGTGTAAATGTGTCTCCTTCCTTGCTAGTAGTTTAACTGTTGCTCACTAGCTCCAAAGTAGACAGATGTGAGTTCACTGGTTAACTTTCTCCTTTCCAGTGTTTCCCCTTGGGCATAGTTAATCTTTGAGTGGTACAATGGCCAGAGTGTGGCAAGAAAAAGCAAGTGCACAAATTGAATGATGAACTCATTTAGATACTTGAAATACTTCAAGGAAAGAAACAAAACTCTGCTAGCCACCACATCTGCCCAGGTCTGCCAGCATTCTGTGGTTCCCTCTTTTCTCCAGATGGGTTTCCCATTCTTCCATGATTCCTACCCCACAGGCAGGAAGGCTGGCCATCAAAGCAGTTTGCAGCTGTGTAGGCACTCACTCTGTAGCTCCATTTTACTTTATTAAAATGCAAAACAAACCTAGAAACCTGTAAGACAGGCCAAAATGACTGAAATTCTATATATTCGATTTAATTTTTTTCCTTTTTCATCCTTATTCTTTGGTCTAATTGTGTGGTTAATAATTGGATTGTGTAATTCTGTGAATCAGAAATAATTGACATACACTGATCATAACATAAGGACAGTAGAAACCCAGATACCCAGCCCTTTCAAAGCAAATAAAATATCCCCAAGTGGATGCTGTCTTGTTGCATAGAGGAAATATTGTAGTTAAAATAATTGGTTACACTAATACCAAATTCAGCAGCTGTTCACAGTATGGATTTGATTAAAAATTAACAAGTTTGAATTTCTTGGTTTTTTTTGTTTTGTTTTGTTTTGTTTTTTTTGAGACAGAGTCTCACTCTGTTGCCCAGGCTAGGGTGCCATGGTGTCAGCCTAGCTTACAGCAACCTCAAACTCCTGGGCTCAAGCGATCCTCTTGGCTCAGCCTCCCGACTAGCTGGGACTACAGGCAGGCGCCACCATGCCCGGCTAATTTTTTCCCATATATTTTTAGTTGGCCAATTAATTTCTTTCTATTTTTAGTAGAGATGGGGTCTCCTCTTGCTCAGGCTGGTTTCAAACTCCTGACCTTGAGTGATCCTCCCACATCCGCCTCCCAGAGTGCTAGGATTACAGGCATGAGCCACCATGCCTGGCCAGAATTCTTTTGAATTGAGTAATCATCACAATTATCTTTAGTATATAGCTGATCAAAATGACACAAGACATTTTGATAACACATAAACATAAAAGGGAAAATGCTATTAGGAATACATCTCTTAGTGTGATGGATGGGGCTTTCCCACCAATTAATTCATGTATCTGGATGAATATTTTTCTTTTTTAATTTATTTTATTTTTTATTTTATTTTGGTTTATTTCTGAGACAGAGTCTCTGTCTGTTGCCCTGGGTAGAGTGCAGTGGCATCATCATAGCTCACTGCAAACTCATACTCCTGGGCTCAAAAATCCTCCTGCCTCAGCCTCCTGAGTAGCTGGGATTACATGTGCATGCCATGACACCCAGCTAATTTTTTCTATTTTTAGTAGAGATGGGTATTGCTGTTGCTTAGGCTGGTCTTTAACTGAACTTCTGAGCTCAGGCAATCCTCCCACCTCGGCCTCCCAGAGTGCTAGGATTACAGGAGTCAGCTACCATGCCCAGCTGAATATTTCTTTTTTATGAACCTGACACTATGAACATAAGACTATTTCTTACTGCTAGATTAACAGAGTTGTTTCAATTTTATTCCTTTTTTATTTCATAGATACAAGTGCTGAGAAATATTATTCACATAAATAGATGGGAATACTAGTAGTTTTGTTGTAGCAATGTCAATCAATTCTTTGGTTTCTTTCTGAGTTATATGTCAAAAATCAGTGTTCTTTCAGCAGCTGACAACTCCATTAAGTCCACCATTAATTTTGTTGAAAGCAAAGCACTGGAAACCTCCTGACTTGCAAAAGAATGTATTATGCTGTTATTAGAGTCATTCATTTTCTCAAGTGACTTTTAATTATACTAATTGCTCTCAGAAGCATTTAGGCAGGGTTGAGAAATTTGAGATATTATTAATTTCAGCACTTCTTTAGCATTACAATATCACAGTAATTTAAATATATTTTAGTTGTAGCTACAGATTTAGCTCAACTTCTTGTAAATAATCATGCAAATTAGCAACACTATTCTGTCAAACCACTTAACCAAATCAGATTTACTTTCGGTCAGAAAAATTCTGACTTCCCTTTTCAAGTCAAATAAATGTGTTAACAGGCGTCCCAGTGATCACATTTAACTTCTGAATTCCAAGACATAAATGGCATGGAGCCTTGATAGGAATTTGCCCCGAAATAAAGTTTGGTACCTTTCATTTCAGGTATTCCTAACCCATGCTATCCTTGCCTTGTTCCAGGCACTCTCTGAGGCAAAATGTCCCCTCTGACTGCACTGGGTGGATGAGACAAGATCTTTAAATGAAAATTCCCATCACTACCGTCCACTCTCTAATATGTTTGAATTCAGAACACCCCAATACAGGCCAAAATACTCCACTTTTAATGCCTCGTCTCGCTTTTAAGGTATCAGGGAAGCACACAGCACCGTCTGAACAGCAGTAGTTTAGAGGAATGATTTTTAGAACCTCGGAACTCCGCTGCTCTCCCATTCTTCCCCGCTCCCTCAGCGCGGGAGTGGCAGCCCACTCCGAGGCAGTTCCGGCTAAGCCCTGACTACCAGCTGGCTTGTCCCGGGCGGGGAAAGATGGCCAGGCAGATGCCGCGACCCGGTCAGAACAAGTCGCTGACCCCAGAGATGGAATTGCCACTCTGGAGATTAGAAAGCGTACTCCGCCGCGCAAAAACGCCCAGGAGGAAAGCCAGAACCCCGGGCTGGAACCCAGGAGAGAAGTAGGGGAAGACTGTTGGTGTAACGCAGCTCAGCGAGGGCAGGAAGTCGGCACCGGGCCTCCCTCGCTCTTTGAGCCGGAAGTGGGGAAGGTGGGGCTTGTCCTTCGCCAGCTGAAAGTAGGAGGCACGCGGGGAGTCGGCAAGGGGAAGAGTGTTTGTGTGACACTGCCGGCGGCGCGGAGAGGGTGGGATGGGGGCGGGTGTCGGTGTAGGGGCACACGGAAGGGACGGATATCGCTGTGACACCGCAGGGACGCTCTGAGGGGACGGATGTGTGGCACGGGTGCACGCTGAAGGAGCCGGCGGAACCGGGTGGCCATGGGGATGTGGGCATCGCTGGACGCGATGTGGGAGATGCCGGCCGAGAAGCGCATCTTCGGGGCCGTGCTGCTTTTCTCCTGGACAGTGTATCTTTGGGAGACCTTCCTAGCACAGCGGCAGGTGAGCCTAGACAGGGCCCACCTGACCCCAACAACAGGCCAGCCCTAAGCGAACCTCTGCCTTGACCCTGAGTACCGTGATGAATGATGCAGTTCCAGCACCAGTAGTCTCTACCCTGTGGTCCCCACTGAGTCTCCTAATTTGGCCCGATGGCGGGCTGTGGCTTTGAGTGGGTCTTGGTGCCTCAGGGAAGTTTCCTGTAACGTTATCATGGAACCCAAGCTGGTTAGGGCCTGAAGAAAGGGAAGGGCTGCTGCCTTGTCAGGCTTGAACTCTTGTGTCTGCCCTACAGTTTCCTTAGGATCCTTGGGGCCCAGACTTAGCCTGCTTTATCTTTGGCATAATCCTTGAAGAGGAAGTTGTCAAAAAAAAAAGAGATTGCTGAAATTTTAGAAACAAACTTCCCGGTGACATTTGTGTAATCATGCTTAACCACAGGATTTTCCAATCCTTCCAAGCACCTGCGCTCTTTTTTTCCTCCTCAAAGTGCATATATTGTCTTTGCCCAAAACATATCTCTTTTTTTAAAAAAAAATTCAGAATATAACAGAGGTACAAACGTTTTGGTTACATGAATTACCTTTGTACAGTTTGAGTCAAAGTTATAAGTGTGTCCATCACCCAGATAGTGTGTATGTACCCAGTAGGTGTGAATTTACCCATCCTCTCCACCCCCCTTTCACATGCTTGGTTTCTGTTGAATTTTACTGCCATGTGTACACGTAAGAATTGATCATTTAGTTCCAGTTTAATAGTGAGTACATGTGGTGTTTGTTTTTCCATCCTTGCGATACGTAGGAGGATGGTCTTCAGTTCCATCTAGGTTGTTAAAAAAGGTATTAGTTCACCATTTTTTATGACTGAATAATACTCCATGGTATAGATATACCACATTTTATTAATCCATTAATGTATTGATGGGTAATTGGGTTTCCACATCTTTGTGATTGTGAATTGTGCTGCTATAAACATTCGAGTGCAAGTGTCTTTTTTATAAAATCAAAAATACTTGTTTTTCAGAAAAGCGTCTTCATTATTTGTGTTTAAAAAATTAAAACAGTAAAGTAGGAAGTGAAAGTTACTTAATAACAATTTCCTAGCCATAGCCATAACTAACAGCTTGATGCATTAGAGATACGAACTTTTAAATGAGATTGACTTCAAATTCAACTGACAGTTTCACTGCAATCTCTCACTGCTGATTTGCTTTACCTACCTGCATTCTTCTGTGTTGTCACTGATGTATGTTGTTGACGGTTATGAAAACCTTTCTCTTTTTAAGTGCTGCAACTCTTTTTCTTGATCATTACAGGCTTTATCCTCTGCAAATTTCTTCTCTTGGTTTACAGTCTACATGAATGTTTGAACTGAAAATCTAATTTTTTTCTGTATCTGTCAATGTCTGAATTATATTTCAATCTCTTCCTTTAGTCCAAGATATTTAAACGTAGGTGTTAAGCTGTATAGCTGGGTACTCTGACATAGCTCTTTGGATAGCTTTCATTCATATAGAATCTTGCTGGCCTAGCGAAGACCTTTTTTGTAAAGTAAACATAGTGTTTGGTGTCTAAATTGGGGGGATGATGTATTGAATGTCTGTTTTACTTTTTTTTTTTGAGACAGATTCTCACTCTGTTGCCCGAGCTAGAGTGTCATGGCGTCAGCCTAGCTCACAGCAACCTCAAACTCCTGGGCTCAAGCGATCCTCCTGCCTCAGCCTCCCGAGTAGCTGGGACTACGGGCATGCATCACCATGCTCGGCTAATTTTTTCTATATATTTTTAGTTGGCCAATTAATTTCTTTCTGTTTTTAGTAGAGACAGGGTCTCGCTCTTGCTCAGGCTGGTTTCAAACTCCTGACCTTGAGCGATCCACCCGCCTCGGCCTCCCGGAGTGCTAGGATTACAGGCGTGAGCCACCGCGCCCAGCCTGTTTTACTTTTTTATATGTCTCTTGTATTTTTGTCTTCTACCTTTGCTGCTTCCTTTTGCATATAGAAGTGAATATTTTCTAATTCAGCATTTCAATCTCTTTAACGGTTTTTATAATATATATACATACATAATATATACAAATATATAAATATTTCTTTTTCTTCAGTGGTTACTCTTGGGCTAACAATATACATCATAACTTATCAGAAAACTTCTGATTTATATTAACTTAATTCCTGTGAGACATAAAAATGTTACTCCTACAGAGCTCTATTTCCTTTTCCCCTTCTTTGTGAAATTGTTGTTATCCATATTACATCTATTAAATGTTACAAACCCAACATTATATTGTTATACTTACTACTTTAAATAACTTTATGCAGAATGTGACAAAAGAAAGGAGAGCAAGTATGTATTTATATTGCTTGTTATACTAAGCTCCTCATTTATCATTTTTGGTATGTTGGTGTATTCAGTGGTGTCTTCAGTCTTTTTTCTGTCCTTTAGATCACATAATCTAATAATCATAATCAACCTATCTTTAAATTCACTAATTCTTTCTTCTGCTAGTTAAAATATACTGTTGAGCTCCTCCAGAACTTTTCATTTTAGTTATTGTACCTTTCAACTCCAGAATTTCTATTTGGCTCTTTTTTATAATTGCTATCTCTTTATTGATAGTCTCTATTGATGTGGCATTGATGTGGTGTCATCACACCTTCCTTTACTTCTTTAATCATAGTTTCATTTAGTTCTTTCACCATATATATAATGGCTACTTTGAAGTCTTTGTCTATTAAATCTGACATCTGGTCATTTTCACAACCAGTTTCTGTTTCCTGCTTTTTTCCAGTGTATTGGTCAAACTTTCCTGTTTTTTTTGCATGTCTCATAATTTTTTGTGGGAAACTAGACATTTTAGATACTATAGTTTGGCAACTCTAGGTACTGGTGCTACTATCCTCACCCCAAGCTTGTTACTGTTATTTGCTTGTTTGTTTAGTGACTACCTGGACTAATTTGGTGAATTTCCCTCCACCTCTGTAGTGTGAAGTATGTGATGCTCCTTAAAGGGTGTAGCCTTGGATATGCCCACAGTCACCCTGGACTACAGCTGTTGGCAAGACTTGAGTGTAGTGTATTTTCTCTTGACCACACCTAGTTGTTAAAGCTCCACTAATTTCCAGCTGATTGCTCTATCATTTTCAATAAGACCCTGTAACATAAATTGCCCCACAGACTAATCAATCAAATCTGGGTCCCTCTGAAGGAACACTTCTCAAGGTCAGGGTTTGAGAGTTATTCTGACCCAAAGGGCTCCTCATAGCTGTTTGTTTTCCTGGTTGTCTCCAACAAACTAAACGGCCTACAGTTTAGCCTATATCTCCAATTGCCTTGCATGACAACCTCCACAGTTTTTCTGAAGCATCCTTAGACTTGAGATTCTCTCCACACCCTGTTGCAAATGAAGTCAGTTCCTTTGGGAAAAGATTAGGAGCTACCTGTTTTACAACCTGCTTCTGTCTCCAGATAAAACATCTGAGACACTCTCTACAGCTAGGGTGGGGGCAATGGTATGTTTCTCTGAGTGACACCCCTGCTTTCGAAACTGAGCAACCAGGGAAAGGAAGGCTGTAGATTTAGGTCTTCTTAGCTTGACAAGCAAAGGTAAGGGTGATCAGAGATCCAGTATTCTCAGCAGTACCTGCCCAAGAAAAAGTCTCCCTCCCAGGAGTAAAGACTGGGTAGAAGAAGGGAACCACCACCACTCAGCCACACTTGCCTAGAACTTAGCCTCAGCAATAGGTACCTAGGGATAAAATGAGAAATGTTGTCATGACCCACCTCCTGGGACGAAAATCTTCTGACTGAACTTGGAGGGTGGGAAGGAAAAAAGAGCCCTATGTTCTTGGCTGCACCACTCTGGAATGGAGTTTCTGTCTCATTGAGCTGGGAGAAGGTAAGCGATGGAAGTGGGTTTTGGTTCAAATATCAGACTCTCACTGTTCTTTTTGAGTTTTAGTAGATTTTCTTGAATAAATATTTTTTCATTTCCTGTATTTCCTAGGACCATTTCCAGAAATGTTTATTGGTTGCTTTTTCAAAATAATATTCATCAGTTTCACTGGGGACTGAGTCCACAGAGCTCTTCACGCTGTCACGCCAGAACTGGAACCTGGCATTATTTTGAACTTATTTTATATGTTATTGTTAGATTGTGCAAACATCTGTAATTATTTTACCATTGTTAGGGACCAAGAGTTTCCAGATAAAATAAATATAATCATATAAGTTTAAAAATCTTATATGTTAAACTTGAATTAATATAAGTATGAACTCATTTATTTTCCCATTTAAAAATGGTTATTTTCTAATTCTGTCCTTTGAAAAAGTCTAAAAGCAATGACAAGAAAATGACAGTATACTTGACACCCAAATGTAACTTCTGTACCAAGTATTAAGCTATTGTCCCTCAGCTCCAAACATTCTATACCTGGCTCTGTGATATGAGACTGGAAGCCTACAAATATTTCTCCTTTGCCAGCTTGCTTACTTTCCAGTTCTGCCAACTTGAAACATTAGACTACGGGAGAGGGCAGAGAATGGACTTGCTACTTTCTCTTTATTTGCTGTTTCTGTTGGTGCCAGCCCAGCAATGCCATTCAATCTGGAGGCAGTAGTCCGTCAATAGCTGTATCTAACTTCTTTTGTTTTTCCCAAAATGCCCTCAGAGGTATTAGTACTAGCTAGACAGCGCCACCTCCTGGGTTCCAACTCCAACAGGCCACTCTTCTAAGCTTCCAGGTTCTAACAATCCCAACCTGTTTGGTACCAGCAACCGGTTTCATGAAAGATAATTTTTCCATGGATGGGGGGTGGGAGGAGGATGGTTTGGGGATGATTCAAGCATATTCCATTTATTGTACAGTTAAACCTCTCTGCTAATGATAATCTGTATTTGCAGCCACCCCAGCACTAGCATCACCGCCTCAGCTCCACCTTAGATAATAAGGCATTAGATTCTCATAAGGAGCATACAACCTAGATCCCTCGCATGCACAGTTTACAGTAGGGTTTGTACTCCTGTGAGAATCTTATGCCACCGCTGATCTAACAGGAGGCAGAGCTTATGCGGTGATGCCAGCGATGGGGAATGGCTGTAAATACAGATGAAGCTTCATCACCTACCATTCACCACTCACCTCCTGCTGTGCAGCCTGCTTCCTGTGGGTTGAGGACAGTCTTAAAGGAATGGCCGATTATATGTCTTCGGACAGAATACATATAAAATGGCCTGGGACATCTTGTTGTAGCAGAAATTAAGGAAGCCATCAAAAAACAATGGGTCATGTCCAAAGGAATTAGAACCCAAGAAGAAGGGCATAATATGGGATCATTGAAGCATCAAACTGCAACTGATTGAAACACATTCAATATACTGAAGATGTGTGTATATAAATTAGTTCATAATGGTACTTAAAAAAATGAGAAACATAATTCCTTTTCTGTAATTTAACATGGGTTTAGAGGTGTATGAAAATTAAATCTTCTTAAATTAAATTCATCTTACAATTCTTTTTAAAAGATGGATCAATATCTATACTTTGGTTATGGTGGTGGTTACATAATTGTATGCATCTGTCAAAATTCAGAACTATACCCTTAAAAAGGTGAATTTAATATATACGAATTATACTATAATTTTTAAAAATGAAAAAGAATGCCCTCATTTTAGCAGTAAAAGTTATTAATTTATTAAGTCTTAATTTTAAAAAAGATGAGTAATGTCTTCACCTCTTTTTTTCTCCTTTTGGACAAAATGGAACAAATGTAAAAATATCCCTAGTAACAAAGTTTAGCTTATGGCCCTCTAAACATGACACTAATTCTATGAAACAGCATTTGGTTTGACAGGAAATTGTGTGGAGCTCAACTCTATTCTATAAATTAAGTTGCCAATTTTATCAACTCTATTCTATAAACTAAGTTGTCGATTTTTTTTTTTTTTTTTTAGACTTTCTCACACTGTTACCATGCTAGGGTGTCCTGGTGTCAGCCTAGCTCACAGCAACCTCAAACTCCTGGGCTCAAGTGATCCTCCTGCCTCAGCTTCCAAAGTAGCTGGGACTACAGGCCCACACCACCACGCCCAGTTAATTTTTTGTTTCTATTTTTAGTGGGGAGGGTCTTGCTGGTCTCCAACT